>JAWQFJ010032237.1:0-12500 GCA_034096865.1 Theodoxus fluviatilis | reverse complement strand
TTTGGGGTATGTGTATGGGTTTGGGGTTTGGGGTATGGGTTTGACCCAACGCATCTCCCTGAATGATACGCACGAGGAGAATGGCGTGGGAAATGGTGACTTGACGCTCCTAACATAACCTACAAAGGCTGATAGGCCTTAAACGCCATTCATTGATACGTTTATCTGGCTCTGACACTGGCGTGGCAGCCGAGACTGCCTCGGGGTAGTGGGATGCTCTGTTTATGGTGACACGTTGGCTTTCACTGATTGTGCACTAGCAAAGTGAAAGGTGAGAGGAAGATTAATGGTTCAAATTTTTTAACGAAAGAAATCAAGCCACATCAGCTAGAGAAAATAGAGTTGTAAGTTGCTCGAGAAAGAAAAAGAATGAGGTTAAAAACAAGGATAAGATAATATCAAGACTCGGTGCCAAGTGCTAAAGGAAGGAAACAAAAATCATTTATCATCCTATTTTCTAAAACTTTTTTCTCACGAGAAACGTTAACTTGCGCTTGGGAAATCTCCAAAGACAAGCAAACCAGGAAAGCAAACCACCCAAATCAATCTCTGGGAATATTTTGAAGCTTAAGGCTACTACTTCCCATTGAGCGAGCGCGTTTAGCAAGCTGCAAGCAGGCACCTCAAGGGAAAAACTCTGCTCAGGGGTCGTCCACCGAGAGGTCGGGTTACTTCTGGCTCTGCGTTTGTGTGCCTGTTTCGCATGCTTGGAATGTGTGTTTGGACCTGATTTTTGGTCAGCGCAGCACGCCTCGTGCTGAGGAAGGGAAAACGCGATCATGTGACACCCATGCTTAGGCATCTACACTGGCTTCCCGTGAAATTCCGCTGCCAGTACAAAATTGCTGTTCTGGCCTACCGTCATTTTGATGGTACTCTTCCTGTGTATCTGTCGGCATCCCTTCGCACATATCAACCATCCCGTTCTCTCCGTTCAGTAAATAAAAAGCTTCTCAAAATTCCTAAACGTAGTACAAAATCTTTTGGTGAGCGTAGTTTTAGTTTCAATGCCCCCTCTCTCTGGAACTCGCTGCCGGCTGGCCTGCGTGACGCACCCATTTTACCTATTTTTAAGTCGCAACTGACGACTCATATGCATCGACTGGCTTTTGCTTGATCTTAGGTTTTTTTCTCTTTTTTTTCTTCTTTTCCTCATGATCATGTATGGTGTTGTATCCATTCTCAAGTCTGTATGTTGGATTATGTGTTGTATTATGTGGGTAAGCTTCTTGATGAATGTCTGCATGTGAATGTGGTTATGTCAGCGCATTGAGTTGTACAGAAGTGCGCTATACAAATGCTATTCATTATTATAATTATTATTTATTATTTAATTCCCAATGCGCAAGCACTTAGCAAACTCTGTCATCCACGGCTGGGTGAACCGACTAAACAAGCAAAACTACAGATGAGTGTCAGTTTGTGCATTTTAATGCCAGTTGATTACAGCAAGAAGTTGAGTTCAACTTCGAGCGAGCAGTTCGTTAATGAAATAGCCAATCATTGCAAAGCAAGCGTAGTGCAGTTACCATAATCTGCAACGGCAAGGTCCTCGGTGCGCTTACACCGTGAAAATGAATACAAACACGCTCGCTCGCTGTGTGCTCGCTGTGTGCTCGTTAAGTGCTCGCTGTGTGCTCGCTGTGTGCTCGCTGTGTGCTCGCTCAGTGTGAATTAACGGTCGAGCCGCCTCCAGGCAGTGCGACGAACACGCTCGGATTGTTCTCGCTGTGTTCTCGCTACGTGCTCGCTACGTCCTCGCTACGTGCTCGCTACGTGCGTCAGATTGAATTGGCCTTCACGACAGGCCAAGAGAACAACCGCCTGTTACGGTGTATATTCCAGAAAAATGATTTTGAATAAGAAAATAATGCAAATGAATACAAAAACACACTTGTCAAGAAACATACGCGCCAAGTACATGTATGTATGTATGTATGTATGTATATATATATATATATATATATATATATATATATATATATATATATATATGGGGATGGACGGATGGATGGATGAATTGATGGATGGATGGATGGATGGATGGATAGATGAATGGATGGATGGATGGACGGACGGACGGACGGGCGGACGGACGGATGGACGGACGGACGGAGGATGAATGTATGTAACGGGGCACCAGACTAATGAGAGCCACCCCATTAGCCCCCATTAGTGAGGATTGATCAAGATGCCCGGTGATCAGGGGGTAAAGTGTAAAGCGGTTTGAGCACCGATCAATGGTGGAAAGTCGCTATATAAAATCACACCTTTACCTTTAGCCAACAGCATCAGGCTTTGTTAATTTTATTCTCACTTTTTCTCTTTCCTTCCTCCTTGACTTCAGTCACTACATCCCAAACCGATCGCTATGGATGAAATAGTGAAAATATACTTCTATGCTTAGGTTCTATCATTTTTAACTGTTTAATGTTTTTTTTATGGATAAAATAAAAATTTCGTGAATTCGTCATAACGCACGCAGAGTTGAGGAAAAATTGAAACACCGTAAATGAATTTGGATGTCATCACCCTTTTGCGACAAATTTATTTACATTAAAATCGCAATTTTGATCGTAAAAACCATGTCAAACGGCAATTGTAACAATATCATCCCGTTCAAGTGCTATGAAATTGAGAAAATCAATGGTGCAAATATAACGTCAACAGACGTGTTTCGAAATATCATAAGTCTACCCCCCAAAAAAAAATCACTGTGTGGACGAAGGAGAAGATGACAGAAAGAAATGGATCGGAATGAATTATTAAAACAGAGGTGGATTTAGATGGAAATAGTAGGCTGAGGAACGGGATGGAGCGGCAGGACGGTTGAGTAAGGTGAAAGGATGACAAAGGAAGGTGACTGAAGCAGAAGAGATGACAGATCAGGATGACAAGGTAGTGAGACGAGTGACAGGAAAGGGTGAGGTGAGATGAAAGGGTGACAAAAATGGAAAGGAGTAAAGTGGGATATAACACATGGCTTGCAGTAGAAGGGGAATGCGCAATACGATAGACTGAAATTGCATTATTGGATTCAAACTCAATTTTGCCGCAGGTTTTTGCACTCGTCTTGCCCGGTGACAGATGTCAGTCTGCGTGTTGTATTCCTGGTCTGTGAAAATTGAAATTCCAGTCAGTTCCCGCCGCCCCCCTACCCTCCATCCCCGCCCCCCAACCCTCCATCCCCGCCCCCCTAACCTCCATCCCCGCCCCCCTACCCTCCATCCCCGCTCACCTACCCTCCATCCCCGCCCACCTACCCTCCATCCCCGCCCACCTACCCTCCATCCCCGCCCACCTACCCTCCAACCCCACCTTCCACCGTTTTGTAATTAAATAAAATTGAACTGGTTGTCCTTTGTTTTCGAGAGTTTCCAGGGCGAGCGGATCCTCTAAGGTTGGGAGCATGATAAAGCTTCCTCGTCTTCCAATGCAATTCGTGAGAAGGCGATTAACTACTAGCCAATCAATGCTTGACTTGCTCTTTCTCTAACAAACTCTATAATGTAGTCATTATCATGATCATTGGCACTGAATAGCCGTCAAAGGATGATAGGACGTAAAACTCCATTCATTCATTCATTCATTCATTCATTCATTCATTCATTCATTCATTCATTCATTCTTTCATTCATTAACTTTCCTGGCGGGACTTGAATAGAAATAATGTGAGTTAAATGTTCGCTGGATAGTAAAACCCTTCAAGACGCCATCTAGAAAAAGCTGACGTTAATCAAGGTAAAGTGGATCCTTCCGAGAGTGATGTCATTCGTTGTTGTCAGTCAGCAACAATAACAACAACATAGATTTTCCTTCCCTTCCATCTTGACTAAAATGTCTCAACAACAACAAAGTTTATTTGCTTTGGTCATCAGCTCAGTCTAATATAAGTGCACAAAATCAGTTTTTTTTAAATCATCATCATTTGCCACATTAGCAATTGCAACTTCCTTTTGTTTGGGTGCATGAAACAAATAGGTATATACATTCTTTAATCTTTAACTACTGGTAGAATAAAACATCGCCTTTATCATCTACACCACCACCACCTACACTACCACCACCTACACCACCACCACCTACACTACCACCACCTACACCACCACCACCTACACCACCACCACCTACACTACCAACACCTATACCACCACCACCTACACTACCACCACCTACACCACCACCACCTACACTACCAACACCTATACCACCACCACCTACACTACCAACACCTATACCACCACCACCTACACCACCACCACCTACACCTTCACCACCTACATTACCAACACCTATACCACCACCAACTACACCACCACCACCTACACTACCAACACCTATACCACCACCACCTACACCACCACCACCTACAGTACCACCACCTACATCACCACCACCTACACTACCAACACCTCTACACCACCACCTACACTACCACCACCTACACCACCACCACCTACACCACCACCACCTACACCTTCACCACCTACACTACAACACCTATACCACCACCACCTACACCACCACCACCTACACTACCAACACCTATACCACCACCACCTACACCACCACCACCTACACCACCACCACCTACACCACCACCACCTACACTACCACCACCTACACCTTCACCACCTACACTACCAACACCTACACTACCAACACCTATACAACCAGCACCACCATCTATACCACCACCACTAACAACGGCAACAACTACTTCAAAGTGAGCAAAATCAATACTTTTGAAACAAATCATCTATCAAAGCAAGCGCAGCCTCCTTTTTTCTGAGTGCACGTAGCAAATAGGTACACATATTTTCTTTGATCTTTCATTACCATCAGAATAAAACATCGCCTTTATCAAATCACCGTGTGATGTTTCACGACAGAATTGGATATATTTGTTTTGAAAAACTGAATAAGCAGGGCACTGACGATAACCATGGCACCTGTGGTTGAATCACCAGTGCTCTGGCAGCTGGCTAATAAGATTTCCCCAGGCATAAAACGACCTGCCAAAAGCTGAACACTCGCGGGTGAGGCTGGGGAATCAAGTGCATCAGACTTATCTTGAGCATCCCTCGCATTCTGCTCGGCTGCAAAGGGGACCTCAACTTGTACAACTACTGTGCCAGGAGGGACGACTCTACGCCAGAACCTCCCGGGAGCTTGACACTGATGTGAAATTCTGTGAGAGAGACACCGTCAACCTATATGTGAAGAGCCTCTATTACACACATCACTCTTGTTTGTGTTAGCGCGTTGGCGTTGACAAAGACCGTTGAGTCATCCAGTGGCCAGTGGGGGACATAGCCGGTCTGTGGGTCGCGTCTGACTGTTGAGGCTGATCAGCTCGAACAAGGCTCTCGGGGAATGAGGGCAGCAAATGTCCGTTGGTCGCTGTTGTTGTATTCTTCGGAGGATACGTCAGTTGGACATGCTAGCGTGCGTGCGTGCGCACAGCAGCAGGGCTAACAATGCAGCATGCAGATGAAAATGTTTCGTGCAACTGCTTCCCACTCATTTTATTGCGTTGGGATGTAGATTTTTAAAACACACACACACACACCTCTCTCGTTTTCCACCGCTGCCAGTGGAGACAACACCAAGAGACGTCACTAGGAGAAGACACCACTGGCAGCGGAGGAAAACGAGAGAGATTCGTGTGTGTGTGTTTTTAAAAATCTACATCCCAACGCAATAAAATGAGTGGGAAGCAGTTGCACGAAACATTTTCATCTGCATGCTGCATTGTTAGCCCTGCTGCTGTGTGCACGCACGCACGCTTGCATGTCCAACTGACGTATCCTCCGAAGAATACAACAAGAGCGACCAACGGACATTTGCTGCCCTCATTCCCCGAGAGCCTTGTTCGAGCTGATCAGCCTCAACAGTCAAACGCGACCCACACACCGGCTATGTCCCCCACTGGCCACTGGATGACTCAACGGTCTTTGTCGACGCCAACGCGCTAACACAAACAAGAGTGATGTGTGTAATAGAGGCTCTTCACAGATAGGTTGACGGTGTCTCTCTCACAGAATTTCACATCAGTGTCAAGCTCCCGGGAGATTCTGGCGTAGAGTCGTCCCTCCTGGCACAGTAGTTGTACAAGTTGAGGTCCCCTTTGCAGCCGAGCAGAATGCGAGGGATGCTCAAGATAAGTCTGATGCACTTGATTCCCCAGCCTCACCCGCGAGTGTTCAGCTTTTGGCAGGTCGTTTTATGCCTGGGGAAATCTTATTAGCCAGCTGCCAGAGCACTGGTGATTCAACCACAGGTGCCATGGTTATCGTCAGTGCCCTGCTTATTCAGTTTTTCAAAACAAATATATCCAATTCTGTCGTGAAACATCACACGGTGATTTGATAAAGGCGATGTTTTATTCTGATGGTAGTGAAAGATCAAAGAAAATATGTGTACCTATTTGCTACGTGCACTCAGAAAAAAGGAGGCTGCGATTGCTTTGATAGATGATTTGTTTCAAAAGTATTGATTTTGCTCACTATGAAGTAGTTGTTGCCGTTGTTAGTGATGGTGGTATAGATGGCGGTGATGGTTGTATAGGTGGTGGTGGTATAGGTGTTGGTAGTGTAGGTGGTGGTGGTGTAGGTGGTGGTAGTGTAGGTGGTGGTGGTGTAGGTGGTGGTAGTGTAGGTGGTGGTGGTGTAGGTGGTGGTGGTATAGGTGTTGGTAGTGTAGGTGGTGGTGGTGTAGGTGGTGGTGGTATAGGTGTTGTAGTGTAGGTGGTGAAGGTGTAGGTGGTGGTGGTGTAGGTGGTGGTGGTGTAGGTGGTGGTAGTGTAGGTGGTGGTGGTATAGGTGTTGGGAGTGTAGGTGGTGGTGGTGTAGGTGGTGGTAGTGTAGGTGGTGGTGGTGTAGGTGGTGGTGGTATAGGTGTTGGTAGTGTAGGTGGTGGTGGTGTAGTTGGTGGTGGTATAGGTGTTGGTAATGTAGGTGGTGGTGGTGTAGGTGGTGGTGGTGTAGGTGGTGGTGGTATAGGTGTTGGTAGTGTAGGTGGTGGTGGTATAGGTGTTGGTAGTGTAGGTGGTGGTGGTGTAGGTGGTGGTGGTGTAGTTGGTGGTGGTATAGGTGTTGGTAATGTAGGTGGTGAAGGTGTAGGTGGTGGTGGTGTAGGTGGTGGTGGTGTAGGTGGTGGTGGTGTAGGTGGTGGTAGTGTAGGTGGTGGTGGTGTAGATGATAAAGGCGATGTTTTATTCTACCAGTAGTTAAAGATAAAAGAATGTATGTACCTATTTGTTTCATGCACCCAAACAAAAGGAAGTTGCAATTGCTAATGTGGCAAATGATGATGATTTAAAAAAAAACTGATTTTGTGCACTTATATTAGACTGAGCTGATGACCAAAGCAAATAAACTTTGTTGTTGTTGAGACATTTTAGTCACGATGGAAGGGAAGGGAAATCTATGTTGTTGTTATCGTTGCTGACTGACAACAACGAATGACATCACTCTCGGAAGGATCCACTGTATCTTGATTAACGTCAGCTTTTTCTAGATGGCGTCTTGAAGGGTTTTACTATCCAGCGAACATTTAACTCACATTATTTCTATTCAAGTCCCGCCAGGAAAGTTAATGAATGAAAGAATGAATGAATGAATGAATGAATGAATGAATGAATGAATGAATGAATGAATGAATGAATGGAGTTTTACGTCCTATCATCCTTTGACGGCTATTCAGTGCCAATGATCATGATAATGACTACATTATAGAGTTTGTTAGAGAAAGAGCAAGTCAAGCATTGATTGGCTAGTAGTTAATCGCCTTCTCACGAATTGCATTGGAAGACGAGGAAGCTTTATCATGCTCCCAACCCTAGAGGATCCGCTCGCCCTGGAAACTCTCGAAAACAAAGGACAACCAGTTCAATTTTATTTAATTACAAAACGGTGGAAGGTGGGGTTGGAGGGTAGGTGGGCGGGGATGGAGGGTAGGTGGGCGGGGATGGAGGGTAGGTGGGCGGGGATGGAGGGTAGGTGAGCGGGGATGGAGGGTAGGGGGGCGGGGATGGAGGTTAGGGGGGCGGGGATGGAGGGTTGGGGGGCGGGGATGGAGGGTAGGGGGGCGGCGGGAACTGACTGAAATGTTAATTTCACAGAGCAGGAATACAACACGCAGACTGACATCTGTCACCGGGCAAGACGAGTGCAAAAACCTGCGGCAAAATTGAGTTTGAATCCAATAATGCAATTTCAGTCTATCGTATTGCGCATTCCCCTTCTACTGCAAGCCATGTGTTATATCCCACTTTACTCCTTTCCATTTTTGTCACCCTTTCATCTCACCTCACCCTTTCCTGTCACTCGTCTCACTACCTTGTCATCCTGATCTGTCATCTCTTCTGCTTCAGTCACCTTCCTTTGTCATCCTTTCACCTTACTCAACCGTCCTGCCGCTCCATCCCGTTCCTCAGCCTACTATTTCCATCTAAATCCACCTCTGTTTTAATAATTCATTCCGATCCATTTCTTTCTGTCATCTTCTCCTTCGTCCACACAGTGAATTTATTTGGGGGGTAGACTTATGATATTTCGAAACACGTCTGTTGACGTTATATTTGCACCATTGGTTTTCTCAATTTCATAGCACTTGAACGGGATGATATTGTTACAATTGCCGTTTGACATGGTTTTTACGATCAAAATTGCGATTTTAATGTAAATAAATTTGTCGCAAAAGGGTGATGACATCCAAATTCATTTACGGTGTCGCAATTTTTCCTCAACTCTGCGTCCGTTATTACGAATTCACGAAAGTGTTATTTTATCCATAAAAAACCATTAAACAGTCAAAAATGATAGAACCTAAGCATAGAAGTATATTTTCACTATTTCATTCATAGCAATCGGTTTGGGATGTAGTGACTGAAGTCAAGGATGAAGGAAAGAGAAAAAGTGAGAATAAAATTAACAAAGCCTGATGCTGTTGACTAAAGGTAAAGGTGTGATTTTATATAGCGACTTTCCACCATTGATCGGTGCTCAAACCGCTTTACACTTTACCCCCTGATCACCGGGCATCTTGATCAATCCTCACTAATGGGGGCTAATGGGGTGGCTCTCATTAGTCTGGTGCCCCGTTACATACATTCATCCTCCGTCCGTCCGTCCATCCGTCCGTCCGCCCGTCCGTCCATCCATCCATCCATCCATCCATTCATCCATCCATCCATCCATCCATCCATCAATCCATCCATCCATCCATCCATCCATCCATCCATCCATCCATCCATCCATCCATCAATTCATCCATCCATCCATCCATCCGTCCATCCATCCATCCATCTATCCATCCCCACATATATACATACATACATACAAACATACATACATACATACATACATACATACATACATACATACATACATACATACATACATACATACATACATACATACATACATACATACATACATACATACATACATACATACATACATACATACATACATACATACATACATGTACTTGGCGCGTATGTTTCTTGACTAGTGTGTTTTTGTATTCATTTGCATTATTTTCTTATTCAAAATCATTTTTCTGGAATATACACCGTAACAGGTGGTTGTTCTCTCGGCCTGTCGTGAAGGCCAATTCAATCTGACGCACGTAGCGAGCACGTAGCGAGCACGTTGGGAGCATGTAGCGAGCGCACAGCGAGAACAATCCGAGCGTGTTCGTCGCACTGTCTGGAGGCGGCTCGACCGTTAATTCACACTGAGCGAGCACACAGCGAGCACACAGCGAGCACACAGCGAGCACACAGCGAGCGAGCGTGTTTGTATTCAATTTCACGGTGTAAGCGCACCGAGGACCTTGCCGTTGCAGATATGGTAACTGCACTACGCTTGCTCTGCAATGATTGGCTATTTCATTAACGAACTGCTCGCTCGAAGTTGAACTCAACTTCTTGCTGTAATCAACTGGCATTAAAATGCACAAACTGACACTCATCTGTAGTTTTGCTTGTTCAGTCGGTTCACCCAGCCGTGGATGACAGAGTTTGCTAAGTGCTTGCGCATTGGGAATTAAATAATAAATAATAATAATAATAATGAATAGCATTTGTATAGCGCACTTCTGTACAACTCAATGCGCTGACATAACCACATTCACACGCAGACATTCATCAAGATGCTTACCCACATAATACAACACATAATCCAACTTACAGACTTGAGAATGGATACAACACCATACATGATCATGAGAAAAAGAAGAAAAAAAAGAGAGAAAAAAACCTACGATCAAGCAAAAGCCAGTCGAAACATATGAGTCGTCAGTTGCGACTTAAAAATAGGTAAAATGGGTGCGTCACGCAGGCCAGCCGGCAGCGAGTTCCAGAGAGAGGGGGCATTGAAACTAAAACTACGCTCACCAAAAGATTTTGTACTACGTTTAGGAATTTTGAGAAGCTTTTTATTTACTGAACGGAGAGAACGGGATGGTTGATATGTGCGAAGGGATGCCGAAAGATACACAGGAAGAGTACCATCAAAATGACGGTAGGCCAAAACAGCAATTTTGTACTGGCAGCGGAATTTCACGGGAAGCCAGTGTAGATGCCTAAGCATGGGAGTCACATGGTCGCGTTTTCCCTTCCTCAGCACGGGGCGTGCTGCACTGACCAAAAATCAGGTCCAAACACACAGACTAAGCATGCGAAACAGGCACACAAACGCAGAGCCAGAAGTAACCCGACCTCTCGGTGGACGACCCCTGAGCAGAGTTTTTCCCTTGAGGTGCCTGCTTGCAGCTTGCTAAACGCGCTCGCTCAATGGTAAGTAGTAGCTTTAAGCTTCAAAATATTCCCAGAGATTGATTTGGGTGGTTTGCTTTCCTGGTTTGCTTGTCTTTGGAGATTTCCCAAGTGCAAGTTAACGTTTCTCGTGAGAAAAACGTTTTAGAAAATAGGATGATACACGATTTTTGTTTCCTTCCTTTAGCACATGGCACCGAGTCTTGATATTATCTTATCCTTGTTTTTAACCTCATTCTTTTTCTTTCTCGAGCAACTTACAACTCTATTTTCTCTAGCTTATGTGGCTTGATTTCTTTCGTTAAAAAATTTGGACCATTAATCTTCCTCTCACCTTTCACTTTGCTAGTGCACAATCAGTGAAAGCCAACGTGTCACCATAAACAGAGCATCCCACTACCCAGAGGCAGTCTCGGCTGCCACGTCAGTGTCAGAGCCAGATAAACGTATCAATGAATGGCGTTTAAGGCCTCTCAGCCTTTGTAGGTTATGTTAGGAGCGTCAAGTCACCATTTCCCACGCCGTTCTCCTCGTGCGTATCATTCAGGGAGATGCGTTGGGTCAAACCCATACCCCAAACCCCAAACCCATACACATACCCCAAACATATACCCCAAACCCATACCCCAAACCCATACCCCAAACCCATACCCCAAACCCCAAACCCATACACATACCCCAAACACATACCCCAAACACATACCCCAAACTCATACCCCAAACCCATACTCCAAACCCATACCCCAAACTCATACCCCAAACCCATACCCCAAACCCATACTCCAAACCCATACTCCAAACCCATACCCCAAACTCATACCCCAAACCCATATCCCAAACCCATACCCCAAACCCATAACCCCAAACCATACCTCAAACCCATAACTCATACACACACCCCGAACCCATACCCCAAACCCATATCCCAAACCCATACCCCAAACCCATACCCCAAACCCATACCCCATACCCCAAACCCATACTCCAAACCCATACCCCAAACCTATACCCCAAACCCATACCCCAAACCCATACCCCAAACCCATACCCCAAACCCTCCCCCCAAACCCATACCCCAAACTCATACCCCAAACCCATACCCATACCCCAAACCCACAGGAGGAGTTCTGGGCCGACGGAAGAATCCAAAGCAGAACTTTTCAGCTGGTGAGTCTCGTGTACTCGCTGCCCTCAGCTGTCTTTCCCGCATCCCTCTCCTTGGACGAATCCCCTAGTGTTGCCCGCCTGTGGAAGTCTAACCATGCACTGTATTCAAATGCCCAACTCTAGTTCTCTCCCAGCACGAGTCTGAAGGCATCTGACACCATCCTGCAGTGAGATTAGCTGTGATGAGGCATAAACAAAAAATAACAACGTGAAAGGCATGATGATAACGGCGGAGGTCCAAGCGATCACACGCACACACAAACCTTTCCACTGACGCGACTTAATTCTCGATACTGATTTAATCGATTCCTCCTCGAAACCACCAAGCGGCCAATGACTACATCGGGATCCAGTAATCGATTATTCTCATCCACTTTGCCTCAAGATACCCAAACAAAGTTGTCACTGGCAAACTGACGGGAAGAATCGGCCCCGTCCCCCTGGCTTGCTAGTCAAACATCCGAATACTGAGCTCGAGCGGCCGTTCACCACGCCCATCTCCAGAAAGATTCATGAGAGGACATCGACTGCAACCCCATGGCAGTGA
>JAWQFJ010032236.1:0-12452 GCA_034096865.1 Theodoxus fluviatilis | reverse complement strand
TGAGATGTGTTGTTCATGGCCATGATGAGATGTGTTGTTCATGGCCATGATGAGCTGTGTTGTTCATGGCCATGATGAGATGTGTTGTTCATGGCCATGATGAGATGTGTTGTTCATGGCCATGATGAGATGTGTTGTTCATGGCCATGATGAGATGTGTTGTTCATGGCCATGATGAGATGTGTTGTTCATGACCATGGTGAGATGTGTTGTTCATGGCCATGATGAGATGTGTTGTTCATGGCCATGATGAGATGTGTTGTTCATGGCCATGATGAGATGTGTTGTTCATGGCCATGATGAGATGTGTTGTTCATGGCCATGATGAGATGTGTTGTTCATGACCATGATGAGATGTGTTGTTCATGGCCATGATGAGATGTGTTGTTCATGACCATGATGAGATGTGTTGTTCATGGCCACGATGAGCTGTGTTGTTCATGGCCACGATGAGATGTGTTGTTCATGACCATGATGAGCTGTGTTGTTCATGACCATGATGAGATGTGTTGTTCATGACCATGATGAGATGTGTTGTTCATGGCCATGATGAGCTGTGTTGTTCATGGCCATGATGAGATGTGTTGTTCATGGCCATGATGAGCTGTGTTGTTCATGGCCATGATGAGATGTGTTGTTCATGGCCACGATGAGATGTGTTGTTCATGACCATGATGAGATGTGTTGTTCATGGCCATGATGAGATGTGTTGTTCATGACCATGATGATATGTGTTGTTCATGGCCATGATGAGATGTGTTGTTCATGGCCATGATGAGATGTGTTGTTCATGGCCATGATGAGATGTGTTGTTCATGGCCACGATGAGATGTGTTGTTCATGACCATGATGAGATGTGTTGTTCATGGCCATGATGAGATGTGTTGTTCATGACCATGATGAGATGTGTTGTTCATGGCCATGATGAGATGTGTTGTTCATGGCCATGATGAGATGTGTTGTTCATGGCCATGATGAGATGTGTTGTTCATGGCCATGATGAGCTGTGTTGTTCATGGCCATGATGAGATGTGTTGTTCATGGCCATGATGAGCTGTGTTGTTCATGGCCATGATGAGATGTGTTGTTCATGGCCACGATGAGATGTGTTGTTCATGACCATGATGAGATGTGTTGTTCATGGCCATGATGAGATGTGTTGTTCATGACCATGATGATATGTGTTGTTCATGGCCACGATGAGATGTGTTGTTCATGACCATGATGAGATGTGTTGTTCATGACCATGATGAGATGTGTTGTTCATGACCATGATGAGATGTGTTGTTCATGGCCATGATGAGATGTGTTGTTCATGACCATGATGAGATGTGTTGTTCATGACCATGATGAGATGTGTTGTTCATGACCATGATGAGATGTGTTGTTCATGACCATGATGAGATGTGTTGTTCATGGCAACGATGAGATGTGATGTTCATTACCAGGATGAGATGTGTTGTTCATGACCATGATGAGATGTGTTGTTTATGACCATGATGAGATGTGATGCTCATGGCCATGATGAGATGTGTTGTTCATGGCCACGATGAGATGTGTTGTTCATGACCACGATGAGATGTGTTGTTCATGGCCATGATGAGATGTGTTGTTCATGGCCACGATGAGATGAGTTGTTCATGGCAATGGTATGTGTTGTTCATGGCAATGATATGTGTTGTTCATGGCCATGGTGAGATGTGTTCTTTATAACCATGGTGAGATGTGTTGTTCATAGCCACGATGAGATGTGTTGTTCATGACCATGGTGAGATGTGTTGTTCATGGCCATGATGAGATGTGTTGTTCATGACCATGATGAGATGTGTTGTTCATGGCCATGATGAGATGTGTTGTTCATGACCATGATGAGATGTGATGTTCATGGCCATGATGAGATGTGTTGTTCATGACCATGATGAGATGTGTTGTTCATGGCCATGATGAGATGTGTTGTTCATGGCCACGATGAGATGTGTTGTTCATGGCCATGATGAGATGTGATGTTCATGGCCATGGTGAGATGTGTTGTTCATGACCATGGTGAGATGTGTTGTTCATGGCCACAATGAGATGTGTTGTTCATGGCCACGATGAGATGTGTTGTTCATGGCCATGATGAGATGTGTTGTTCATGGCCATGGTGAGATGTGTTGTTCATGGCCATGATGAGATGTGTTGTTCATGACCACGATGAGATGTGTTGTTCATGGCCATGATGAGATGTGTTGTTCATGGCCATGATGAGATGTGATGTTCATTACCACGATGAGATGTGTTGTTCATGACCACGATGAGATGTGTTGTTCATGACCACGATGAGATGTGTTGTTCATGACCACAATGAGATGTGTTGTTCATGGCCACGATGAGATGTGTTGTTCATGGCCACGATGAGATGTGTTGTTCATGGCCATGATGAGATGTGTTGTTCATGACCATGGTGAGATGTGTTGTTCATGGCCATGATGAGATGTGTTGTTCATGACCATGATGAGATGTGTTGCTTATGGCCACGATGAGATGTGTTGTTCTTGGCCATGATGAGATGTGATGTTCATTACCACGATGAGATGTGTTGTTCATGACCATGATGAGATGTGTTGTTCATGACCACAATGAGATGTGTTGTTCATGGCCACGATGAGATGTGTTGTTCATGACCACGATGAGATGTGTTGTTCATGACCACGATGAGATGTGTTGTTCATGGCCATGATGAGATGTGTTGTTCATGGCCATGATGAGATGTGTTGTTCATGGCCATGATGAG
Organism: Theodoxus fluviatilis; assembly: GCA_034096865.1. Lineage (NCBI taxonomy): Eukaryota > Metazoa > Mollusca > Gastropoda > Cycloneritida > Neritidae > Theodoxus > Theodoxus fluviatilis. The sequence goes on along the minus strand of JAWQFJ010032236.1, from coordinate 9,679 downwards.
ATGTGTTGTTCATGACCATGATGAGCTGTGTTGTTCATGGCCATGGTGAGATGTGTTGTTCATGGCCACGATGAGATGTGTTGTTCATGACCATGATGAGATGTGTTGTTCATGGCCATGATGAGATGTGTTGTTCATGACCATGATGAGATGTGTTGTTCATGGCCATGATGAGATGTGTTGTTCATGGCCATGATGAGATGTGTTGTTCATGGCCATGATGAGATGTGTTGTTCATGGCCATGATGAGCTGTGTTGTTCATGGCCATGATGAGATGTGTTGTTCATGGCCATGATGAGCTGTGTTGTTCATGGCCATGATGAGATGTGTTGTTCATGGCCACGATGAGATGTGTTGTTCATGACCATGATGAGATGTGTTGTTCATGGCCATGATGAGATGTGTTGTTCATGACCATGATGATATGTGTTGTTCATGGCCACGATGAGATGTGTTGTTCATGACCATGATGAGATGTGTTGTTCATGACCATGATGAGATGTGTTGTTCATGACCATGATGAGATGTGTTGTTCATGGCCACGATGAGATGTGTTGTTCATGACCACGATGAGATGTGTTGTTCATGACCATGATGAGATGTGTTGTTCATGACCATGATGAGATGTGTTGTTCATGACCATGATGAGATGTGTTGTTCATGGCAACGATGAGATGTGATGTTCATTACCACGATGAGATGTGTTGTTCATGACCACGATGAGATGTGTTGTTTATGACCATGATGAGATGTGATGCTCATGGCCATGATGAGATGTGTTGTTCATGGCCACGATGAGATGTGTTGTTCATGACCACGATGAGATGTGTTGTTCATGGCCATGATGAGATGTGTTGTTCATGGCCACGATGAGATGTGTTGTTCATGGCAATGGTATGTGTTGTTCATGGCAATGATATGTGTTGTTCATGGCCATGATGAGATGTGTTGTTCATGACCATGGTGAGATGTGTTGTTCATGGCCACGATGAGATGTGTTGTTCATGACCATGATGAGATGTGTTGTTCATGGCCATGATGAGATGTGTTGTTCATGACCATGATGAGATGTGTTGTTCATGACCATGATGAGATGTGTTGTTCATGACCATGATGAGATGTGTTGTTCATGACCATGATGAGATGTGTTGTTCATGACCATGATGAGATGTGTTGTTCATGGCCATGATGAGATGTGTTGTTCATGACCACGATGAGATGTGTTGTTCATGGCCACGATGAGCTGTGTTGTTCATGACCATGATGAGATGTGTTGTTCATGACCATGATGAGATGTGTTGTTCATGACCATGATGAGATGTGCTGTTCATGACCACGATGAGATGTGTTGTTCATGACCATGATGAGATGTGTTGTTCATGGCCACGATGAGCTGTGTTGTTCATGGCCACGATGAGATGTGTTGTTCATGACCATGATGAGCTGTGTTGTTCATGACCATGATGAGCTGTGTTGTTCATGGCCATGATGAGATGTGTTGTTCATGACCATGATGAGATGTGTTGTTCTTGGCCACGATGAGATGTGTTGTTCATGGCCATGATGAGATGTGTTGTTCATGGCCACGATGAGATGTGTTGTTCATGACCATGATGAGATGTGTTGTTCATGACCACGATGAGATGTGTTGTTCATGGCCACGATGAGATGTGTTGTTCATGACCACGATGAGATGTGTTGTTCATGACCACGATGAGATGTGTTGTTCATGACCATGATGAGATGTGTTGTTCATGGCCATGATGAGATGTGTTGTTCATGGCCATGATGAGATGTGTTGTTCATGGCCATGATGAGATGTGTTGTTCATGGCCATGATGAGATGTGTTGTTCATGGCCACGATGAGATGTGTTGTTCATGACCATGATGAGATGTGTTGTTCATGGCCATGATGAGATGTGTTGTTCATGACCATGATGAGATGTGTTGTTCATGGCCATGATGAGATGTGTTGTTCATGACCACGATGAGATGTGTTGTTCATGGCCATGATGAGATGTGTTGTTCATGGCCATGATGAGATGTGTTGTTCATGGCCATGATGAGATGTGTTGTTCATGGCCATGATGAGATGTGTTGTTCATGGCCATGATGAGATGTGTTGTTCATGGCCACGATGAGATGTGTTGTTCATGACCATGATGAGATGTGTTGTTCATGGCCATGATGAGATGTGTTGTTCATGACCATGATGAGATGTGTTGTTCATGGCCACGATGAGCTGTGTTGTTCATGACCATGATGAGATGTGTTGTTCATGACCATGATGAGATGTGTTGTTCATGACCATGATGAGATGTGTTGTTCATGGCCACGATGAGATGTGTTGTTCATGACCACGATGAGATGTGTTGTTCATGGCCATGATGAGATGTGTTGTTCATGACCATGATGAGATGTGTTGTTCATGACCATGATGAGATGTGTTGTTCATGGCCACGATGAGATGTGTTGTTCATGACCATGATGAGATGTGTTGTTCATGACCATGATGAGATGTGTTGTTCATGACCATGATGAGATGTGTTGTTCATGGCCATGATGAGATGTGTTGTTCATGGCCACGATGAGATGTGTTGTTCATGACCACGATGAGATGTGTTGTTCATGGCCATGATGAGATGTGTTGTTCATGGCCACGATGAGATGTGTTGTTCATGGCCATGATGAGATGTGTTGTTCATGGCCATGATGATGTGTTGTTCATGGCCATGATGAGATGTGTTGTTCATGACCATGATGAGATGTGTTGTTCATGGCCATGATGAGATGTGTTGTTCATGACCATGATGAGATGTGTTGTTCATGGCCATGATGAGATGTGTTGTTCATGACCATGATGAGATGTGTTGTTCATGGCCATGATGAGATGTGTTGTTCATGACCATGATGAGATGTGTTGTTCATGGCCATGATGAGATGTGTTGTTCATGACCATGATGAGATGTGTTGTTCATGGCCATGATGAGATGTGTTGTTCATGACCATGATGAGATGTGTTGTTCATGGCCACGATGAGCTGTGTTGTTCATGACCATGATGAGATGTGTTGTTCATGACCATGATGAGATGTGTTGTTCATGGCCACGATGAGCTGTGTTGTTCATGACCATGATGAGATGTGTTGTTCATGGCCATGATGAGATGTGTTGTTCATGACCATGATGAGATGTGTTGTTCATGACCACGATGAGATGTGTTGTTCATGGCCATGATGAGATGTGTTGTTCATGACCATGATGAGATGTGTTGTTCATGACCATGATGAGATGTGTTGTTCATGGCCACGATGAGATGTGTTGTTCATGACCACGATGAGATGTGTTGTTCATGGCCATGATGAGATGTGTTGTTCATGACCACGATGAGATGTGTTGTTCATGGCCACGATGAGATGTGTTGTTCATGACCACGATGAGATGTGTTGTTCATGGCCACGATGAGATGTGTTGTTCATGACCATGATGAGATGTGTTGTTCATGACCACGATGAGATGTGTTGTTCATGACCACGATGAGATGTGTTGTTCATGACCACAATGAGATGTGTTGTTCATGGCCACGATGAGATGTGTTGTTCATGACCACGATGAGATGTGTTGTTCATGGCCACGATGAGATGTGTTGTTCATGGCCATGATGAGATGTGTTGTTTATGGCCATGATGAGATGTGTTGTTCATGGCCATTATGAAGTGTGTTGTTCATGACCATGATGAGATTTGTTGTTCATGACCATGGTGAGATGTGTTGTTCATGACCACGATGAGATGTGTTGTTCATGACCACGATGAGATGTGTTGTTCATGACCACGATGAGATGTGTTGTTTATGGCCATGGTGACATGAGACGCTACTGCAGGGGATGGACTGGAAGGAAGCATCAAGAGCGACACCTGATGATGATTTTTTATCTTCAGGAGGAGCCGCGGTCCCAGACCTGGACATCCATCATTCCCAACACCCAGCTGGTGGTCATCCCCTACCCCCTGCATGACCCGCGCAGGTCTGTCTTGCCCTGCTCCCCTTTCTCCCAACCTGTGTCTGTGATCCTCCTGCTCCACCATTATCATGCTCTCAGGCAGTAATTTATTTTGAAATGTGTGGCAATCCTAAAAGATCATTTTTATGCTCTTCTAGATGATGCAAACCATTTATGAACCAGAAGAAGATTTAATGCAAAGTTATATGCTGTTGAATCTTTTTTCTCTAGGAGTTGATGTTTTGAAAAATGGTGAGAGCTCACTCTAGGAAGTTAGGACACTCTGGGTTTTGTTTAAATAACTATCAATGTACAGCTCTAAGAAAGAAATCCTTTGATTGCTGTATGTGTGACAATTGGATCAACAAGCTGTTTGTGTTATATGTGTGACAGTTGGTTGAACCAAGAAGCTGTTTGTGTTGTGTGACAGTTGGACCAACAAGCTGTTTGTGTTGTGTGACAGTGGTACCAAGAAGCTGTTTGTGTTGTGTGACAGTTGGACCAAGAAGCTGTTTGTGTTGTGTGACAGTTGGACCAACATGCTGTATGTGTTGTGTGACAGTTGGACCAAGAAGCTGTTTGTGTTGTGTGACAGTTGAATCATAAAGCTGTTTGTGTTGTGTGACAGTTGGACCAAGAAGCTGTTTGTGTTGTGTGACAGTTGGACCAACAAGCTGTTTGTGTTGTGTGACAGTTGTACCAAGAAGCTGTTTGTGTTGTGTGACAGTTGGACCAAGAAGCTGTTTGTGTTGTGTGACAGTTGGACCAACATGCTGTATGTGTTGTGTGACAGTTGGACCAAGAAGCTGTTTGTGTTGTGTGACAGTTGGACCAACATGCTGTATGTGTTGTGTGACAGTTGGACCAAGAAGCTGTTTGTGTTGTGTGACAGTTGGACCAAGAAGCTGTTTGTGTTGTGTGACAGTTGGACCAACATGCTGTATGTGTTGTGTGACAGTTGGACCAAGAAGCTGTTTGTGTTATGTGACAGTTGGACCAACAAGCTGTTTGTGTTGTGTGACAGTTGGACCAAGAAGCTGTTTGTGTTGTGTGACAGTTGAACCAACAAGCTGTTTGTGTTGTGTGGCAATTGGATCAAGAAGCTGTTTGTGTTGTGTGACAGTTGGACCAACAAGCTGTTTGTGTTGTGTGACAGTTGGACCAACAAGCTGTTTGTGTTGTGTGACAGTTGGACCAACAAGCTGTTTGTGTTGTGTGACAGTTGGACCAAGAAGCTGTTTGTGTTGTGTGACAGTTGGACCAACAAGCTGTTTGTGACACCGAGTCGACTGGTGTTGCTGACTGGGGCTGCACTGTTGGGAACCTGCGCCTTTATCGGCATCATCATCGGCCTGCTGCACTGGCGTGATAGAGTGAGTGTCTGCCACAGTCTCTGGCAGTTCCTCTCTTCTCATGTGTGCAGTATACATGTGTGTATGTCTCTATGGGAGTTCTCAACCTGTGTGCAGTATACAAATGTGTATGTCTCTATGGTAGTTCCTCTCTTCCCATGTGTGCAGTATACATGTGTGTATGTCCCTATGGTAGTTCTTCTCAACCTGTGTGCAGTATACATGTGTGTATGTCTGTATGGCAGTTCTTCTCAACCTGTGTGCAGTATACATGTGTGTATGTCTCTATGGTAGTTCTTCTCAACTTGTGTGCAGTATACATGTGTGTATGTCTCTATGGTAGTTCTTCTCAACCTGTGTGCAGTATACATGTGTGTATGTCTCTATGGTAGTTCTTCTCAACCTGTGTGCAGTATACATGTGTGTATGTCTCTATGGTAGTTCTTCTCAACCTGTGTGCAGTATACATGTGTGTATGTCTCTATGGTAGTTCTTCTCAACCTGTGTGCAGTATACATGTGTGTATGTCTCTATGGTAGTTCTTCTCAACCTGTGTGCAGTATACATGTGTGTATGTCTCTATGGTAGTTCTTCTCAACCTGTGTGCAGTATACATGTGTGTATGTCTCTATGGGAGTTCTTCTCAACCTGTGTGCAGTATACATGTGTGTATGCTGACTCTGCCTGTGTGTGTGTGTGTGTGTGTGTGTGTCCATGACACCACAAGTGTATGCTGACTCTGCCTGTGTGTGTGTGTGTGTGTGTGTGTGTGTATGTGTGTGTGTGTGTGTGTGTGTGTGTGTGTCCATGACACCACAAGTGTATGCTGACTCTGCCTGTGTGTGTGTGTGTGTGTGTGTGTGTGTGTGTGTGTGTGTGTGTGTGTGTGTGTGTGTGTGTGTGTGTGTGTGTGTGCGTGCCCATGACACCACAAGTGTATGCTGACTCTGCCTGTGTGTGTCTGCAGGTGGAGGACAAGAGGGAGAAGCTGCAGGACTCCCACAGATTCCACTTTGATGCCATGTAGATGGTTACCATGGCAACAGATTGGTCTTCCTTCTATCTGTGATTTCCTTGTGTCTGGGATGCTATAGTATTCTTCTCATCCCCATCCTGTTCTGCCATTCCATTGTCATTCGCTGGGAGTTCTTCTCCCATAAGCATAATAGCTGGTAGGATTTGATCTCGGTTTCATCTGAAGAAATGCTCCTTTGTACAGGATTTGAGAAAACTGTCTTTATCCTTGTCTAATGCAGACAGTAGTGAGGGGAATATCTTTGGGAGAGACCCATGTTGATTTATTCACTGTGTTCTTCACTGTCATAGCAAAGAAATAGTGCATACCTGAACAATTATATTTCTTCCTTTTTTTAAACTATGGAAAAATAGATCCTTCTTTATTGCTTTGAAGACAGCATTTGAATGAATGTGGGATTGTAGGTTGTGATGGATGTGAAAAGCATTCCACTGCCATGAAGCACAAACAGAGTCTGTGTCAGAGTTGACTCTAAGTGCCTGAGCTAGTCTAGCCTGAGGCCGGTGATTCATTCCTGCCTGCACAATTCACTGTCATTTGAGCACCACTTGTACCATTTGGGTACTGTCATTTGAGCACCACTTGGGCATCACTTGGGTACTGTATGGGTACCACTTGTGCACCACTTGGGTACTGTATAGGTACCACATGTGTACCATTTGGGTACTGTGTGGGTACCACTTGGCCATCACTTGGGTACTGTGTGGGTACCACATGGGTACCACTTGGGTATTGGGCCTCTGTGTGCACACCACTGAAAATGGTCACCTTTATTTTCTCAACAGCCAAATGAAGAATATGTCCGTGCCTTATAGTGAACAAATTATGAAACAATGCTGCGCTATGAAATGTGGTCTTGATTGGAGCATGAAATATTTTGTTTCTTTAGGCTGTTCCATGGTAAAACTATCTTTGGAAGTTGTGCTTGGTAGTGGGTGTTGCAAATTTTCCGTGCATTTGAAAGAGCAGCAGCAAACAAGAGGAAAACCTACATTGGAACACTGGTCAAAAAACCGCATCAGAAACTATCAAATCATTGCAGTTTCAGGGGGATTTCAGTGCCAAGAATTGTGATGCACCCAGCACAAGATGATGTGAACATTTACTTTCAATACATCACAACAAATAGGCTTCCGAGGTTTTTCCAGGTAGGAATTCAGTCATCCTTGTCACATCAGGGGAATATAGAGCCGTGCCGCACAGAGCTCCCAAATACTACAGGAAACATTCCTATGGCATGTGTTATAACTTTTTTCCCTTCTACTTTCTTCCTTTCCTTCCTTCTTTCTCTCTTGTTCTTTTCTAGACTTTGTTTAAATTCAGAGTTTTTCTCTAACAATTCTCCCTGGTGGCATGATAAACTTCACCGAAGTGTATTCCCTTGGCATGAGTGAAACTGTCCTTGGTTTGCATGCAGGAGAAGTTGCAGAGCAGTGGATCTTCTTGTCTCAAGAGGCAACCAGGCTAACTCTGTGTGTTGGCGGTGTGAAGTACCTCAGTGTGACTGCACTTGTATTAGCATTCAGGGAGGATCACTCACACAGGAAGACTTAGTCACAGAGGATAGAGAAAGCCCCGGGGATCTTTCCTGCTCCTGTCAGAAGGGGAGGGAAGACTTGAACACTAATCCACAGTGAGTTTTGGTTTAAAAGTTCTGACTGTGTGTGCTTTGGCGAAGGCTCAGCAAATTAGAGAACTTGCTCTATTTTAATTCAGTTTGTCCAGTTGTTTGAGGGCAAGGTGTACAATACTGCCCTGTCGCCTATCATCTACAGGTGCTACTACTAGTGAATGTGAATGATCTTGTCTTTCAGACTTCCAAGTGTTTGATGCCGTTTGGCTGTGGAGTTGTGTGGATGTGTTGTCTTGTCAGTTAGTGTGTCTGCTGTTACAAGATGCCAGAGTCTGGAAGCATGGGAAGGGAGGAGAAAATTGGGGGGAAGGGGGGCAATGGAGGGAGGGGGGAAGTTGTACTTTCATGTTTGGATTTCTTGGGCCATGGAAAACCCACTTTTGTATGAACCTTGACATGACGAAGGACAAAGTGGTCAGCTGAAGTTCAGACCAGATTTTCTCGGATGTGTAGTCCCTCAGCAGTTGGTCTACAAAGATGTCATTCCAAGGAAATCTGATTTCAGAAAGCGTTAGAGTGATTCTTTCGACCTTGTGTCTTGAGCTGTGGGGCTGAATTCAAGTGGTGTTGGCTTCGGGACTAGTTACTCTATGCTGCTCCCAGGCACCACCACGTGGTTATGTCCTATGGGTCTGTGACTGAGCCTTTTCATTGAATTCTTCACGCATGTTACTGGCAGATGTTATTAACCTTGCAGCCAAAATGGAAGAGCATGCTACAACCAAGGTTGTTGAGAGCAAGTAAACTGCTACTTAGAGGGTCCCGTGTGGGCTGGTTTTAGTGAACTTTTAACGAGGGAAGAAAGGGTTTTTGATTTGCATTTCCCTTAGAACCATTTTAATGTTTGCTTGTATAATACTTTGTTAATTTATTCATGATTGCAGTTTAGTGTATAGGTTTTGTTTACTAATGTTTATGTAGTGCTGGTCAGTATTACATTTGTTAACTCTATCCATGCTGTGTGTTTGCTCTATTTTCCGGAATGCACATGTTGTTTCTCGTGTTAATACTGCCTACTGTTTTTGATTTGTGATTATCATTGAATGTAATGATAAATCTAAATAAAAACAAAAGAACCCCAAGACTTTGTTGTTTCATATATACTGCAGTGTAAACAGAGGCAGAACCGACTTGTCTCATTCAGCATTTCGCCCCCATCATAAGACACACACAGTCTGTGCTGCACCAGTGCCTCCCCCATCATAAGACACACACAGCCTGGGCTGCACCAGTGCCTCCCCCATCATAAGACACACACAGTCTGTGCTGCACCAGTGCCTCCCCCATCATAAGACACACACAGTCTGTGCTGCACCAGTGCCTCCCCCATCATAAGACACACACAGCCTGGACTGCACCAGTGCCTCCCCCATCATAAGACACACACAGCCTGGACTGCACCAGTGCCTCCCCCATCATAAGACACACACAGCCTGTGCTACACCAGTGCCTCCCCCATCATAAGACACACACAGCCTGGGCTGCACCAGTGCCTCCCCCATCATAAGACACACACAGTCTGTGCTGCAGCAGTGCCTCCCCCATCATAAGACACACAGCCTGGGCTGCACCAGTGCCTCCCCCATCATAAGACACACACAGCCTGGACTGCACCAGTGCCTCCCCCATCATAAGACACACACAGCCTGTGCTG
>JAWQFJ010032235.1:32500-35915 GCA_034096865.1 Theodoxus fluviatilis | reverse complement strand
ACGATATGGTTGTTGCCTATTTGTTTTAATGACAGTATGAGTTTTAGAATGTTTAAAGTAGAATTTTAAAAAAATCAAATGAGGTAAACATTTTCAAATCCATTCAAAGCATGAAGTGCTTTCGAAAAATTTCGGATGTTTTTATTCTTTGGAATTTATCGGAGACACTTCATGTTTTGACGTGGATAATTTCACTATCCTGTCGCAGTAGCTTGAAATGTCCTTTGAGTTAATCAGGACTTAGAAAGGGTATACAATTTCCTCATGACGCTAGAAAGGCTTTCAATTACAAAGCAGTGAAAAGACACACACACTCACAACACACAGACACACGCACACACACACACACACTCACCCAACACATACACACGCGCACGTATACTTGGACAGTGGTATCAGTCTCGTACAACAAAGGTGTATGCGTGTGTGTGTGTGTGTGTGTGTGTGTGTGTGTGTGTGTGTGCGTGTGCGTGTGTGTGTGTGTGTGTGTGTGTGTGTGTGAGTCACGTTTCTGGTAACATAATAGATTAGCAGATTAGTGACCTTGAAAAACGCTTAAGTTGTCGCAAATTATGATCGGAAATGTAATCTGAAGTCGATTTTTACTATCTCTGTTGCTTACTAAACATCACAGGTTACGATGATTTTCGTAGTCTTTCCTTTTAAGGAGATGAAAAACAAACAAAGAGAGGTTTTGTAACGCTAACCCAAAACTGCTTTCCTTCAACACGCCCCAAAAAGCAGCGCTCACACAAAATCGATTTCACAAAGACACTTTTTAAAGCTGTATCTGAAAATACAAAACAAAGCGTCTGATTCGGCTGTAATATGTCAACCAGTTTGATTTTTAAATGAATTGCATCATCATACACAGCATGACTTTTTGGGGTATTTTTTAAGAAATGCTCCCTCGCTCGCTCCCTCTCTCGCTCGCTCACTCACCCACCCACCCTGCCACTCACTCGCACCACTCCACTCCACTCACTCACTCCACTCCACTCCACTCCACTCCACTCCACTCCACTCCACTCCACTCCACTCCACTCCACTCCACTCCACTCCACTCCACTCCACTCCACTCCACTCCACTCACTCACTCACTCACTCACTCACTCACTCACTCACTCACTCACTCACTCACTCACTTACTCACTCACTCACTCCACTCACTCCACTCACTCCACTCACTCCACTCACTCACTCACTCACACACCCACACACCCACACACTATCTCACACACCCACACACATACTCACTCACTCACCCCCACACCCCCCCCCCCACACACACACTCACCCCCACACACACACCCACACTCATACCCATACAGCCACCCAACTGTGAGCTCCCGGTGGAGCATAAGGCGCCGACAAATCTCCTCCACCCAGGCTTGTCTTGGACTAGCCAGCGCAGTTCATGCCGGGTCTTCCCGTCTTCGCGCATTTCCTGTTCCGCTGTGCTCCGCCATAATTATGTCGAGTGGTCTTCCTGTCTTGCACTTCCCAGGTGTAGCCCATGTTAGTGTGGCGTAAGAGTGGCGGTCTCTCTTCATGCGAAGAAGCGCTACAGAACTCAAAATCGACCAAGGGCACTATGCGACTCATTTTGTGATGCTGGGCCTTACAAAATATTTTGTCGCAATAATGGAGAATCGCATACTGTGGCTGCCGCTGCTGGAACCCGTGGTCATGGAGCTTTTGAGATCTTCCTTCGGTAGCTTCACCACGGGCCGACCCCCTGAGCGTTTGGGGTCAAAATAGACCCGCCTCGTTTCTCTACGCAATTCGTAAAGGCTACGACAGATTTGACTTACTTGACTTATTCCCTTGAGTTCCTTGTGGAGCATAGGGCCTCGGCAACAGTCCTCCAGCGTACTCGGTTCTGGGCAACCTTCTTCAGCTCTCCCCATGACAGGTTGCAGTTCTTCATCTCTTCCTCGCAGTATCGCCTCCAGGTGGTCTTGGGGCGACCAACTCGTCTCTTGCCCTGAGGATTCCACTGCAAGGCCTGCCGTGTGATGTCATGTGGAGGTTTCCACAAGGTGTGTCCGATCCACCTCCACTTCCGCCTTGCGATCTGCTGTCCGATGGGATCTTGGTTTGCCTGCTTCCACAAGTCGGTGTTCTTGACTTTGTCTGTCCACCTGATCTTAAGGATGTTACGGAGGCATCTGTTTATGAAGACTTGGTGCTTGTTGGTCAGAGTGTTGGTGACTCTCCAGGTCTCAGAGCCATAGAGGAGGACAGACTTGACGTTGCTGTTAAATATCCGGAGTTTTGTGTGGGTAGAGAAGGATGTCGATCTCCAGACCGGTCTCAGAGTATTGAAGGCATATCTGGCTTTCCCGATTCTGGCTTTGATGTCCTCGTCAGAACCGCCTGTTGCTGATACGACGCTGCCTTGGTAAGTAAAGGAGACCACCTCAGAGCTCTTTGTCTCCCATGGTAACAGGCTTCTGCTGCTTCTTGTTCACGGCCATGGTCTCTGTCTTTTCCAGGTTGACCTGTAGTCCGGTCTTCGCTGCTTCTCTGGCAAGGTTGTCTGTCTTCTGTTGCATGTGTTGGTAGCATTGGGACATCAGACACAAGTCGTCTGCAAAAGTCGAGGTCGTCCAAGGTCTGTGTCAGGGTCCACTGGACTCCGGTCCTGCCTGTTTTGGTTGTCTCTTACATGACCCAGTCCACCACCAGCAGGAAGATCATCGGTGACACCAAGCATCCTTGACCGACCCCTGTTGTCACCTCAAATTCCTCTGTCAGCTTGCCCTCGTACAGCTTCTGTTCAGAGTAGTCAGTCCCACACACATTCCTACTCTGCGTGCTCCTGTCGCCCCGACGGCAGTCGAGCACGCTCCTAAAAGGCGCCCGTGTGCCGCTCCTTACCTGGCCTCTCTATAACTACTGGATCCAAAGGCTACGACAGACGTACCGTTTTTCCAAGCCGATTTTGAGGCCGATTTGGTCTGACCATTGTGTAAAAATCGGGTTGATAGCCACACGCAACGATAAGCAGTCGAGCCGTGCCGACCAAACGTCAAGGTTGCTCCTATGAAGAGAATTTGTAGAGGGGTAACATGAATGATACTATGAAGGAAATGTTTTCACAAATCAGGTATTATCCAAGGCCAACCATATCAAATGTGTGCATAAATTTATCTAGATCCAGGTTCCTCTCGCATCTTCAGTCAGTTATCGAAATAACATTGCACATCATGGTTCGTTTGCCACTGCGAATGACAGACTCGAATTGTCGTCGTAGTTCTTGATCTAGATCTTGACCTAAATCTGGACCTCTCCTTGCTAATACTTGTAACTGAAATGAAGTTGAACTTAGAAATAATACTATTATTTCTGTTCAACTTCCTTTCAGTTAAAAGTATAGATCAACCAAGGCCTGTGCACCGACTGACCGAGA
>JAWQFJ010032235.1:0-30000 GCA_034096865.1 Theodoxus fluviatilis | reverse complement strand
GCGTACGTGTGTGTGTGTGTGTGTGTGCCTACGCAAGCGCGCGCGCGCGCGTGTGTGTGTGTGTGTGTGCGTGTTTTGTTTGTGTGTGTGCCTACTCTCTGCTGTAGGTTGCTTTCACCATTTCGGAGAAAGAGCAGCAATTACTTCAGGCATAAACGTCAAGAGGTTCTTTATTTGTTCTTCTCCCTTCACTGAAAGGAGTGGCCTTCTCATGGCTTTCAACATAGCTAGGGTTCGAAAAGATGGAATGAATTACAATCCAATAAATCTAGAGAGAAAAAAAACTTGTATGTGTGTAAATTTAGTGTATTAATGACTTCTGCTCTGTGGTGAAAGCACTCGAACGTTCACTGTGAGGTCGAGAGTTCTATTCCTCCTGAGTCTCGAAACTTTTTTTTGTCTCTCTGGTACAACGTGTTAGGCTCTGCTTCGAATACTGTCCAGACTGAAGGAAACGTCTTCTGTTGACGACGACAACGTCGATTTTGGTAGTCATGACGACCGCAAAGATGACAAAAACGATGACGACGACAACAGCAACGATGACAACAGTAATTATGGTAATATGATGAAGTATTGACACATGATTATGATGAAGGAGACGACGACGACGACTGATGATAATGATGACGACGACGACGGCGACAAGCCACAACATATAATGGAGTATTGGCAGAGATAGCAATGATAACGAAGCAGCCACAGTAGCAGACGACACCCACTCGCTCGCCCTCTCGTGCAGCGAACGTGATCTCGGCGAAGCTAGGGTAGGCTAAAAATACACAGTGACCTAGGGCGCTGGGCTATGGTATAAGCGAAACTTTTCTGTTTATGGTTATAATTCCAAAACAGATAACCCCCCAAATGTAATGAATTATTTCTTGGGTGAAAGCCTAACCTTGCACCCAATTTCTCCTGAATCTGTATCGAACTTTTGGAATTATTCTGCCAGAATAACGAACGAACGAACTAACAAACGATTTGACTGAAATACCTAACCTCCTTGGCAGAGGAGATGAGGACGACGACGACTATGATGATGTTGATGACGTGGATGATGACAATTCGTAACAACAACGACGATGAAGTCGACGACGACGACGACGGCGGCGGCGATGATGATGATGATGATGATGATGATGATGATGATGATGATGATGATGATGATGATGATGATGATGATGAAAGCGATATTGTTTTTCAAAATAGTTCTAATGAATTTAAACATTCATATCGATGAGTTATCAAGTACTTAACCTCTCATCTGCTAGTCATTACGCCTTGACAATGAACAGCTATAGAACCTGTGTTTGATTACCTGTGGAGTCGAAAGCGTCGGGCAGGCTACTTCCAGACACTGACAGGGGAGAGCCGAGAAGCAGACGATAGCCATTTGCTTCGCTTTCCACTCGGAAGGAGCTGTAGTCAATACGGTAATTTGGACTATTAATCCCAGTGTCGTTGCTGAATTGAGTTCGCACTGTCAGCGCGTAGTTCCCTTGGTTGGTCAAGTAGTAGAGTTTCTCGTTGCCTGTCAGGTAAAGCAAGAATCACACTGTCATCACAACTACGCATCTCCTTTCTTCTTGCAAAACATTGAGAGCAGATGGGTTTAGGGCAAGTGATGCCGGGCTACAAGGATATGGAGAAAGCCTGTGACTATTCCATGGACACAGATACTCTCGGATAAGGGTAAATGTGATGCTATAACACGAAACCGGTTCTAACTGGATTTCTTGGTGTTTCATGGTGCAAGCAAGCATTTCTTGAATTTGCAGTTTTCTCGGTTTGATTTGATAAAGCTTGACCACTGCCGGGTCAGCTTCGTGGAAGCTATGCCGATTGGACGACAGGAGTCATGCCAGCGGTCACTTTGAGAAAGTGGCCTCAGTGTTCCAACACAAGTGCCACATAGTGGAGGTTAGGTAGTACAAAGTTTTGTTTTCACGCATTCAATCGCATTTTCGGGCACATTTTAAAAAGAATGTGAACATCTTGTGACCTTGGCGTTCATATTCGCACAAAAACATGTAACTGTCCTGGACGGACCCTATTACTTATATCTGCTTGTAGCGCTAAATCTCATATCGCCAATTAGGACTGATTTCGTGCAAATTATTCTTGACATTCCACAATTTTGCACAGAACTCCTCGTGGCTGGCCATGCATGTATCACTTGGGAAGATCCTGGAAATTTTGAGGACACCGTGTGTATGTTTATATGTGCGTGTGTGTGCATGTGCATGCGTGTGTGTGTGTTTGTGTGTGTGTGTGTGTGTGTGTGTGTGTGTATGTGTGTGTGTGTGCATGTGTGTGTGTGTGTTGTGTACTTTAAGCAAACTGTATAAACGGGTTTGTCTTACGCTTCATTAAATTGTAAATCGTAATGCACGTTTCTTCTTTGAGATTTGTTAAGCGCTGTGAACTTACCTCGATTTCAAATGGCGCTCAATAAATAAAATTACTGTATCATTATTATTTTTCAAAGAATGATGGCATCTGCCAGCTAACGCCATAAGGTGGACTCACGCTCTCAGCATGAAATGTGGACAAAACACATTAACATCATCGGAAGAGATAGTATAGTAGGGGGAGGGGCATCATACAGCTACCAACCTAGCCAAAAGCTGCAAGGGAAGGAGCCGAAGCCATTCTTGTAGTCACTCCAGGGTCTGTAGAAGTCTTCATTGGGGCAGGCCGTGTTTTGTGTCGGCACGCGGAGGTGAATGCGTGTCCAGTCTTCTGTGCACCTGACCTCAAAAGCTGCCGGAGCTCCAGAGGGTTGGATGAAGAAGAAGCCATTCAGAGACTCTGTCCCACTCAGCTGCTGACCTTCCGTGCAGTCTGCAAAGTAAAATGAGTGAAATGAATGGAATGAATTAAATGAATTAAATGAATTAAATGAATTAAATGAATTAAATGAATTAAATGAATGAATGAATGAATGAATGAATGAATGAATGAATGAATGAACTAATGAAAACAGTTTTCCGCCCGTCTACCTTTGTAGGCCATGAAAGGCCTTTGACCACAAAAATCACCAGAGCTGTTCAAAGTAAGAACAAGCAAGTCTCGACCTCCCAAGTTAATCGCCATCATGAATCTTATATGGTGACGCGATAGATCTATTCCTCAACCCCAACCCACAGGTAGTGTGGAATGAAAGATAAAGAGAAAGAGTGTGTGTGTGTGTGTTTGTGCGTGTGTGTATGTGTGTGTGTGTGTGTGTGTGTGTGTTTGTGTGTGTGTGTTTGTGCGTGTGTGTATGTGTGTGTGTGTGTGTGTGTGTTTGTGCGTGTGTGTATGTGTGTGTGTGTGTGTGTGTGTGTGTGTGTGTGTGTGTGTGTGTGTGTGTGTTGACTTATTACTCAATCTGGGGCTCAAGCCGTTTTATACTATACCCCCGATCATGAGCCACGGTCAAAGTTTAACTGGTGTCTGACGACAGTCAGTGACAGATAGGATGCACGCAGTTATTGACCAGGACCATCTCCACTCCACAAACCCATATGAGGATAATCACCCTAGCCTCGCTGCTGGTTGGTAAGTCCGTCGTACACGAGGCGATTTTACCCTGGCAATCTTGCAAGCGTCATTGTGGCAGCCAATCACGGCTAGCAATAGTGAAGCAAAGGCGTCAGTAGCGCTGTGCCATTGGAAGATATTTTTGTCAGTCCGTGTGTGGCGTGTGGAATTGCCTCGTGTGCGAAGGCCTTAAAGCATGCCAGAGGCGAGTTTCCCAGAAGCAGCCCTAATGCATCACACGCGATCCTCTCGCGGGACCAGAGGCTCGTTTCGTTTCGAAAGGCATGAAGTTATGATCAGATCTGAGCGCTCACGGCGAGCGTCTGGGTGGACAGGTTCAGTTATTGAAACACCTTTGGGCTTCGCAAGCGCTCGCTATGAGCGCTCATCTCTGAACCTTTGTTTAACCTTTCGAAACGAAACGCGCCTCTGAACCCGCAAGAGGATTACGTATGATGCGTTAGAATTGCTTCTAGGAAACCCCCCTCACCTGAGCATCGCGCTTGAGAATGCAACTCTGAAATCCCTGCAGCTTCGAACGCCACTACCGTTAGCCGCGAGCAACTGGAAGCGACAGCTCTTACCACTGGGGACAGAGATACCGCTACTTCATAAATCACCGTCAGAAATTCCAAGGGCTACACATTACAAGTTATGATGTACTGTGCATCTGTGATCACGTTTTTATGGTGGATGAGAAGGTGAATGGGTAAGAAAAAAAATGGAATGGGTAGGTAGCTCGAAAGGTACATGGGAATGTAAGCAGGAAGATGAGATAGGAAGGTTTGACAGGTACGTAGGTAACCAGGCAGTTAGGCAAGGTAAGCTTGGTAGGGTAGGTAGGTAAAATAGATGGGAGAGGTAGCAAAATATATTAAGCAGGTTAAGAAGGTACGTTAGGTATGCTGCTTAGGAAGAAAGGTACGTTTTGTAGGCAGGTACGTACATTCGATGCCCCCCCTCATCAGCTGGTACCCCTGGCTGCTGGGTTTTCAGGGCCTGCTTCAGTGGCTCAGCCAGGGGCGGGCCCCGGCAGAAAACCTGCCCTGGGGGGGGGGGGGGGGGGGGGGGGGGGGGGGATGGATGGATGGATGGATGATGTTTTACGACCTATCAGCCTTGTAGGCTATGTAAGTCCAGTAAGCACGAAAATCACTAGAACAGTTTAGAGCAAACGCAATTCAAGTCACGGTGTCCCTAGGTATTCGCCTCTTACGAATCGCGTAGGGAGACGCGGTGGGCCAATTCTTACCCCGAACCCACAGAGGGAGGGGGGGGGGGGGGGGGGCACAGAATCTATTGTCGGTCGTTTTGACCTTTACGGGCGTTAGATGGGTTAGGTAAGTATGAAGCAACTGCACAGGAAAGTAGGCAGGCGGCATTTCATCAGAGGTACACAACATTTCCGGCGTAACCACAATGGTACGCTAGGTAGCGCAGAGATCGCTCGTACGAGCCTATTGTGTAACAAAAATGTATGAATACCAATCGTGCACAACCACATTTGTTTCTGGTTATCATATGTTGCTGTTTGGACTTTTCTAAAGTGCAGTTTCTTGTGACAAATATGCTTGTCGTTCACAAACCTCGCCAGCGGCGCTCGCAGCGTGTTCCAGCAAAACCTTGCACGCATGCGCAGTTGCCTGCGGTCAGCGTACCGCCATTTTCGCACGACATCACGGAAGTTGTTGTGGCTGACGCAGTGGACGACTGTGTCTGTCCCGCTTGCGTTGTCTGGGTCGTCTGCTCTGCAGTAGTTTGGGTAGTGGCACTGATGGATGTTGTCGACGGAGAGGTCGAGGGCTGGGTCAAGGTTGTCGCCTGTGAGGAACTAGCTTCTGTTGATGTTTCCCCGACAGACCCGGAAGGAGAGGCAGGTGCGGTGACTGCCTCTGAGACCGACTGCTCGGACTGGAAAGTAAGAGCGCTTCCTAAGTCACTTCAGTCGTGATACAATCTGGAGAAGTGAAGTTGCTGAATCAAAACTGCTTTATAAAATGTGTCTCATGAAAGTGGATATTAATTTAATGTTAAATTCGCCTAATACGAGGGTTAGTCACATGAAAACTTTAAAAACGCGATAAAAATTCGTAACAACGCTCGATTGTTATGTAAGTTGACAACAGTATTACTTTGGAAAGTGACCGACAGGTGGCAGCACGATGTAGAAACATACAGCGGCGCAGCAGTAATGTTAAAATGGCTGCCCCGCTTGCAACATGCACCAAAGAGGAACAGCAATCTGTCATTCGTTTTTTTAATAGTGAAGTGGTGAAACCCATCGAAGTTCACAGACAAACGAAATATTAGTAAGGTGATGCATGTCCGTCACTATAACATCACCTGCTGTAAAAATTCCTCCCAGGAAGCCATCACATCCTGCTTCAAACTACTGCAAAAGTTCTTGACAGGCGTCAACACGTCGTTCTTTCAATTCTGCAGTCAGCCGGCGTGGCACCCATCTTGCAGAATGCTTGTGGATCTGCAGAACATCATGGACGATATGGTGTGCTGATCCATAGCACATAGCCAGAGCTGTGGCCGTTTCATCCACTTTTATATTCACGATGGCTTCAACTGCTGCAATGTGATCCGCTGTGCCTATGCTGGTCGCGGCGAGTCCGTTACTGAACTCACACCGTTTCGGAACTACCCAGTCCACTCGTACACATGTGGTAGTGACAGACATACATTACCATACTGAACTGTTCTTTGTCGGTGAATTTCGATGGGTTTCACCCATCACTATTCGAAAAACGAATGACAGAACGCTGTTCCATTTTGGTGCATGTTGCCAGAGAGACAGCCATGTGAACACTACTACTGCCGCGCCGTTGTATGATGTTTCTTCATCGCAGTTCTGTCAGAACAACGTAGATCAAGCAGATGACGAAATGCTTTCGCAAAGCCATGGACCGAGCACACGACCTATTTTAAGCGGCGTCACATTTGGAAGATTTACACAGTTTAATTTTGTTTTAATTTTCAATCAATTGAGAGGATACGATTGAATATGCATGTATGCTCTCTCTCTCTCTCTCTCTCTCTCTCTCTCTCTCTCTCTCTTTGTGTCTCTTTCTGTCTCTCTCTCTCTTCCTGTTTCTTTGTCCGTCTGTGAGTGTGTGTGTGTCTGTCTGTCTGTCTGTCTGTGTGTGTCTGTCTGTCTGCCTGCTTGCCTGCCTGTTTGCCTGCCTGCCTGTCTCTCTTTCTCTCTCCATGTGTGTGTGTGTGTGTGTGTGTGTGTGTTTGTGTGTGTGTATCTCTGTCTGCCTCTGTATGTATGTCTGTCTCTGTCTCTCTGTTTGTCTGTGTGTCTGTTTGTCTGTCTGTGTGTCTGTCTGTCTGTCTGTCTGCATGTGTGTCTGTATGTCTCTGTCTGTGTGTCTGTCTGTGTGTCTGTTTGTCTGTGTGTCTGTTTGTGTGTCTGTCTGTGTGTGTGTCCGTCTGTGTGTCTGTCTGTCTGTCTGTCTCTCTATCTCTGTGTCTGTCTGTCTCTCTATCTCTGTGTCTGTCTCTGCGTCTGTCTCTCTCTCTCTCTCTCTCTCTCTCTCTCTCTCTCTCTCTCCATCCCCCGCCATCATTAAGACACATACGGAAAAGGTATGTTGACAACAGTTGCTAGCCTGCGTGCAATGCCTGCTATTTAAAGGATGTTGTCGAAGCGGAAAACACGTTATACGATGCTGGGACACTTACTTTGCATTAGCCCTTTCCATTAGGGAAAGAAGAATACCCAGGGGCTACTGGCAGTGTAAATGAAACACTTTCTAAACATTTTGCGTCGAAATGCGAAAACTGAGGATGGTCAAAAGAATTCAATCTGAAGGTCCCCTTTGAAAAACATTGATTTGCTTTCTATTCTCGATAAGATGGCGCTTGAGAAAGAGTGCACATATGAAGAAAGCTGCTTATGTTATCAGAACTAGTCGAAGAGGGCGTGACGAGCTCTGAATGAAGTCTTCCATCATTGCTGACAGTGTGAACACGTCACGCAGTGCTGTCCAAACAAGGCGTCACCTTCGAGACAAAAGCCTGACGCTCGGTGATGTTGGCTTTCGTCAGTCTCGAGAGACGATGTATGGAGGACCTGATTACTTTTTTTCAAAATGGAACATATGCTCTGTTCTGGCTGTTGGCTCGATGCTCTGCTCGAGGGGCAGGTTCCGTCTCATTTGTCA
The DNA here is from genome assembly GCA_034096865.1 of Theodoxus fluviatilis. Taxonomy (NCBI): domain Eukaryota; kingdom Metazoa; phylum Mollusca; class Gastropoda; order Cycloneritida; family Neritidae; genus Theodoxus; species Theodoxus fluviatilis. Next base: position 22,297 of record JAWQFJ010032235.1, on the reverse strand, counting down.
CATTTGAGCATCGCAGCATTGTTTCATCTTCGCCCTCCTCCACGCTCCCACCGTTCCATTCTCATCTGTTCACTCATCTGCATGACAGTCTCATCATCATGTCTTCAGCTGTCGTGATTAGCCGCTGGGAACTCCCAGGCTGATGATGCTTCTTTCCAGTCTTCCTGTCCCTTCTGTAGAAGTGATTGCATGGCAGTGCCTCTGTTGGCGCCAGTGTCAGGCTTCCTGTAGAGTTCCGAGTATTCACCGTACATGTCATGCCGCTGTGGTGTTGTGCATTATCGAGTTGTTGGGTGTAAAATTGTTTTGTCATTCTCGTCCAGCTGCTGCTATGATACTGTAACATGAATGCGAATTATTCGAAATGTATCGCTGGGATGACAACTACAACTTCAAAGATAGAGATAGGCAGTTAGACAGGCAAACAGGCAGGTAGGCAGACAGATGGACTGACGGACGGCAAGACAAAGGCACGCTCACTCACTCACTCACTCACTCACTCACTCACTCACTCACTCACTCACTCACTCACTCACTCACTCACTCACTCACTCACTCACTCACTCACTCACTCACTCACTCACTCACTCACTCACTCACTCACTCACTCACTCACTCACTCACTCACTCACTCACCCACCCACCCACCCACCCACCCACCCACTCACTCACTCACCCACCCACTCACCCCCCCCCACTCACCCCCACTCCCCCCCCCCACTCACACCCCCCCCCCCCCCCACACACACACAGACGGACGGGTTGGCGGGCAGTGGGTAGGCGGACGGACAGACGGACGATGAATCTGGCGGGCAGGCAAAGAGACAGACAAGCAGACAGGCCAGCGGAATGGAGACAGAATGCTGAGTACTTTTCTCGAATAGAAGATCTCTCCCACTGCAGAGGGTTGTCCACACTGTTGGACATCTTCGTCATACAAGTGACACGTGACTGTCCCTGGCGGATGTGACATCACGACGGAGGCAGCTAAGCAGCTCGAGGTTTTGGCACAGTTCTTGAGGCATTCAAGACGAGATCTGACTCGCAGAGTCATGAGCGTCTGTCCTCCTGGCCCTGGGCCACACCTCTGAAAACTGCGGGAATACAAAGAAAACTCCATATCATTACAACAAGAACAATAACAAAACCACCAACAGTAGCAATAACAGCACCACAAGCAACTAAAATGAATAATCGTCGTCATCCACCACCTCCTCCTTTTCTTCGTTCTTGTCATCGTCGTTGTCATCATCGTCAATGTCGTCGTCGTCATCAATATCATCGTCGTCGTTGTCGTTGTCCTCATCGTCGTCATCATCATCATCATCATCATCATCATCATCATCATCATCATCATCATCATCATCACCACCATCACCATCATCATCATCGTCGTCAACGTCATCAACGTCGTCATCGTCATTAGCACCACCGCAGTCTTCATTGTCGTTGTCATCATCACCGTCGTTGCTGTCGTCATCATCATCCTTTTTCATGCCGAAAAAGCGCGCTTTTGAACCTGTATTGGGGACCTCCAAGCGTGGTCGACACAAAGTATACAATTTGCATGTGTCGAGAGAAGTGCAGGCATGCCCCAGCATTGGTGCCTGTGTGCTCGCAATGTAACCTCCACACCCACACACCCCTCATTAACTGAAAATCTGGGCTGCTGGGCTTTCGGGGCCTGCTCCATCAGTTCATCCAGGGGCGGCCCCAAGCAGCCAATTTGACCACCAGGGGGCATCAGGACAAGGTCAGATCATTGAGATGTGACCATGCGTTTAAACTATCATGGAAGATCGAACCTAACCCCCGCACAACAACAGACTGGTCGCCAAACGCGGTATTCAACTCTATGAAAGATCACTAGACGCCTCTAACAACCAAACAGAAGTATCACCACCTAGCTCTCGCTCACCATTCATTCTAGCAAGATCTCATGAAGCGTTGAATCTTGCCAGAAGCTATTCAACGATTGAGGTCAACCACATTGTGCTTGACATTGTATACTACGCCATGTACCCTACAAGGTGCCTCCTGGTGACACGCTGCACTACTTGGGGCCGCCCGTGGGGGAGCTACTGGAGTAAGGCCCCGAAAGCTCCATGACTACGGTTTCCAGCTGATAAGGGAGGAATCTAGCAGCAGCTGCCGTACGCGATTCTCATTAACATTTATCAGTCTCTTCTCTTTCCTCCCTCCTACACACACACACACACACACACACAAACACAAACACACACACACACACACACACACACACACACACACACACACACACACACACACACACACACACACACACGCACACACACATTTTGCTTGCTTGTTGACCCGTTTCGTGTCCGAAGAAGGCGCTCCGGCACGACAATTTATCAGTGAGTTCGCATGTGGCCCCACAACCCCAGTCTGGAGGCGCAGAGTCTGTGGCAGTGGGGACACTGGAACTCGGTCGCTGCTGGTGCAGGTCGATGACGCTGCTCTTTTGCTGTGATGTTTTTAACGACTGGCCTTCTCGAAGTGGGTGGCAACTTGGTGGACCATGGCTCGCCAGTGTTCTCGATATCTGCCACATTCCTCCAACTCCCTTGGTTTGATCATGCACCAGTTGAGATTGGCTTTGAGGGAGTCTTTGTAGCGTTTTGGGAGGCCACCTTGGCGTCTCTTGCCACACACAAGTTTTCCATACAGTAAACGTCTGGGCATGCGGTGTTCCTCAATGCGAATGGCATGCCCCACCCATCGGAGCTGGGCCTTGATGAGCATAAATTCAATGCTGGTGCATCCAACCTGGTCCAGCACCTCGATGTTACTAATGTGGTCTTGCCACTTGATGTTTAGGATGGAGCGGAGTGCTCGCAAGTGAAAATTTTCCAGCTTTCTGACGTCAATGTCCATGATTTACATCCATAAAAGAGGGAGAGGAGGTCCACTGCACGGTACTCTTTTATTTTGGTTGACAGGCGTATGCTGTGCTGGTTCCGTACCCTGTTCCAGAGTCTCCCCAGTGACTGGTTGGCTCTGTTTAATCAAGCTGCTATTTTGCTATCCAAGGAGCCATCGTTTGAGATGGTACTTCCAAGGTATTTGAAGCTCTTGGTGTTTGGAAGCCGGGTACCATCTACGGTAATGGCCGGTGGAATGGGATTGGTGCTACGTGCAGGCTGGTAGAGAACTTCAGTCTTGCCAAGACTGATTTTTAGACCAAACATCTTTTCTACCTCTGAAAAGCGGTCCAGCATGAACTGTAGGTCTGAAGTTGAGTTGGCCATCAGCGCACAGTCGTCGGCGAAGAGGGCTTCCTGGAGGAGATCATGGAGGCATTTGGTCTTGGCACTGAATCTACGAAGGTCAAAGACGAAGCCGTCTAGTCGATATCTGATGTATTCAGGTTGCCAACCGTGTGAGACAAAATGCAGGCGAAGAAAATGCCAAACAGAACCGGCGCCAGTACACAGCCCTGCATTACTGCATAGCTTTGGGCTTCTTCAGCCTTGTCCTGCCACCACTGGTCCTGCATCTTTCGCAGTTCGGACTGCACCTTAGCCTGAAGACTCTGGAATTTGTCTCTCTTTGAGGCTGATGATGGATTGTGCTGCCACTCTGTATATGCTTTGTTCTTGGCGTCCAAGACTGTACGTATTGCCTCGTTGTTTTCATCAAACCAGTCTTGGTGTATTCTGGTTTTAGGTCCTAAGACCTCCTTAGCAGTCTCAGTGACGGCATCCTGGAATTCGGCCCATTCATTTGTGCCATCTTTGGTGGAAGTCGAGCCATCTCTACGCCTCTCATCTAGCACACGTTGGAAATATGCAAGGTGGTGCGGGTTCTCCAGCTTGGCAGTGTTGAAGGAGGCTCTGGTGGTCTTGGGTCGATTACTGTGTGGTGGTGGTATGTGCCGATGTATTTTAGCCCTGACTAGCCTATGGTCCGTCCTGCATTCAGCATCTCTCATGGCACGGGTTACCAGGACATCTCTGATGTCGCGTTGACGCACAATGATGAAGTCAATCATGTGCCAGTGTTTCGACCTCGCATGCATCCAGGTAGTCTTGTACTTATCGGCCATTCTGAAGAAGGTGTTGGTGATACAGAGGCTGCGTTCTGCACATTTGCTGAGTAGAAGCAGGCCATTGTCATTAACTTTACCTACTCCATGCCTTCCTAACCCTCCCTCCCAACTGCCATGGTCTCCTCCTACCCTTGCGTTGAAGTCTCCCAGAATGACAAGCTTGTCACTTTGGGGAGTTGTCTTAATGATCTGATCGAGCTGTTTGTAGAATTGTTTTTTGACGTCAACTGAACTTGGGAGGGTAGGTGCATAGGCACTTATGATGGTGAGGTGCCTGGATTTATTGAGGGGGATACGCAGTTTCGTGAGGTGTTCGTTGATCCCTACTGGGAGTGCCGGTATCTTTTTCAGCAGTGTTGTACAAATGGCAGACCCACTCCATGGATCCTATCTTCGGTTTGGGGTCTCCCCTTCCAGAAGAATGTGTATCCTCCTCCCTCTACCCTTAGGGAATCCTCGTCAACAAGTCGGGTTTCGCTAAGCGCTGCGATGTCAACTCCGTAACGCTGCCGTTCCCTGGCAACAAGAGCTGTTCATCGCTCAGGTCTGGTGGTGCCAATCTGTCCAGTGGCGTTCTGATATTCCAATTTCCAAAATCTATCATCATTAGCTTTTTCTTTTGTGATCGACCGCTGTGGGATGAGTCCGCCAGCCGCGGTAAGCTGGCTAGACTCTTTGAAGGCAAGCAATTGTTTGGAGCACCTTTTCTAGCCCCCACCCTCATGTGACGGTGGGCAGAGCTGTCCTAAAATGATTGCCCAGTCGCTTTGGGTGCTGCCGGACTTTCCTGTTGCCCTCGGTTTAAGAGTAGAACGACCACTGGCCCAAAGGCCGCCTACGTGCAGGTTTTTGACTACAACTTCAGTGGTCACCTCCACCTGTTGCTTTGCCACGTGCCCATTGCCGCAGGACTTGGATTGTCAGGTCTGTGAAAAATTGCGTGCCGGATTTGTGCGGGAGCAATTTTCAGTGGGAGAATCCTTACACGCACGCACACACACACACACGCGCGCGCGCGCGCACACACACGCACACACGCACGCACACACACGCACGCACACACACTCACACACACACACACACACACACACACACACACACACACACACACACGGTCTCTTTTCTCCAACCCCATCACATTCCTGTCCAGGGAAAACTCCGGGTCTCTGGCATTTCAAGTACTTCATGCTCTATTTAAGGTATTCCAAGATAAAACTCATCAAGCACGCTTGGTTTCTCAGAAGTCTGCACGCTGACTTACTTCATTGATCCTTCCCGAAAGTCGATCGATCAGTTGTTGTGCATTGTGTTCAAAGAAAAGGGAATGAAAAAGGAATGTAGATATTCTAATCCTGTTCTGTTGCACAGTGAACTGTCTGATATGAAATGAAATGACATTTTTATAGGAGCATGATATGAGTCTGTAAAGGTGCATATCTTCGAAAGATTAAAAAAGTCATCAGGGTATTGTGGCTAAATGCACTGTGGAATCAGCTGTCCAGCCGGCCATAAGTAGGCAAATGTGTGGTTTTATAAAGTAACCTTTAACCCATATTCTAGTCTCAAACTGCTTTACACTTTATCCCCTGATCACAGGGCCATGTGATCAATCCTTCACTGGTATTTGACGGCACAGTGACAGACAGATGCAACACACACTGTCAGGTAGCAGCGCCAACTCCAGTGCCTAGAGAATATTCCTACCCGATGTTGCTCACGGCTGCATGCACGTGTTAATCACGCCACAGAAAAATAGTGAGTATGACCACAGTGACCACAGGTATTAAAAGTTATGACACAATAGCACAAATAGTCAATGTCAAATTCCTCGCCAAATGTTCATTTGTTATGATGCTCGATTTTTTGTTTCAAATGCAGTACCTACGAACAGAGAGATGAATGTCCCTCCACTATCCAGGTAGACAAACGCACCATTTCATACTCGCAGCTCTGTCAGTAGCACCCGAGTACCTCAGTTGAAAAGTGATATATGGTCAAGCATTGCATAATTTGTCCTATACATACAATGTTAGCACAAAGAAGTCGCTTATGCGTGTCATGACGAATGAAAGGTTACAGTTACAAAGATACTTTCATGAGAGAGAGAGAGAGAGTGTGTGTGTGTTTGTCTGTGTTTGTGTGTTTGTGTGTCTGTGTCTGGGAGTGCATCCTTGTTGTTGTGTCTGTCATTGAGATATGGTTGCAAGAAAGACAGTCATTACTAACCTGATGGACTGCATGTCGGTTTCCGAGCCACAGAACCCCTTGAGTACGCACAGAAGGATGGCCACTGTGACAGACAGGAAGTCTGTCAAACTGAGCTTGGCTTTCATCTGTATGGACGGCATTGCTGTTCTGGAAGAGTCATTACACACCATCACAGGGGGGAAAGTAGGCACTTAAATGAGGAGCATGGTTGCAGGTGATCGAGTTATTGAGCAAACATTTATGTTTCTGGCCATCGGGATTACAAACAAACGAAGGAACCAACAAACAAATAAACAAAGTAAGTGTTGCTCAATATCTACAACAGCAGCAACAACAACAAAACTGAAAAAGACCAAGGTTCAGGGGTCGCCAAGGCAGCGGTGTGCTTCAGGGACAACGCCCTGGTGAGGGTCATGAGAGTGAAGCCCCCCGGCCCAAATTGAAATCGAATATTTTTTATACCTCTTTGTGGTGTCTCATTAGAGGTAAATTACCATGCAGCCTGCACCACCTAACTTTGCCTAAACGTGAAAGCGCGGAGTCGCGAGAGACGAAACTAGTTTGTTGTGAAATTTTTGTTTGCTCTGATTCTTTTATCCTCGGAAAACTTTTTTCCCCCACGGAAATCAGAAACATTTTCTCGGAAATTTGTGGATTCTCGGAGAGCTCTCCAGCCTGAATAACACTCGCACAAATGGGTCCGGGAAGGATCTACTTGCCACCATGTGGCATCGTTCAGATCCTAAAACAAGGCCGAAATCCTGCAAGATGCAAAGAGGGAAAAAAGTGCATCTCAGGCAGGGACAGAACCCGTGAACCCCCAATGGACGTCAGTGCTCTGACCATTGACCTACTTAGGTCCATGCAAATTCTGTTTACGTTACCAATTTTTGGGTGTCACCAAGTTTTGAAGTCACTAGTTTTGGCATTACATACACAGATACACCATGATGAAGTCTATACTCCTACTGCTGGAATCTGTCCCTGTGGGTTTGGGGTAAAAATTGACCCACCGCGTCTCCCTTCGCGATGCGGAAGAGGCGAATAAATAGGACATCGTGACTGATTTGCGTTTACTCCAAACTGTTCTAGTGATTTTTGTGCTTAATGGCCTTACATAGCCTACACAGGCTGATAGGCCGTAAAACTCCATCCATCCATCCATGCTGGAAGTTGATGACTCGCGAATTTCTGTCAAAATAATGAATGTAATACTTGAGTGTTGCGGTCACTTTTTTTTCAGAGGTTGTGGTGAGTGTGTTTTTACCGGGTGGCTTCAGCCGTTAATAGTACATATATTGCAAACATCTTGACAAATTACTCAAAATTTCTCTTGTAGCAATACCTTTTGAGATCAGTCGTTCATTCTTTTAAAACTCTTTCCCTTTTCACAACACTGATAGGAGTTTGAAACACATTTTTGAAGATTTATATGACACCAGATCAGATTCAAAATAAGACCATTGTTATAAAAGTGTTGATAATTTATAACGTATGATAACGTGACAAAGTATTACACTTGAATCTATGAAAGATTTAGGTGTCAAACACTTCGAACCTTCGGGACCAAAAACTAAGTTTGGTAGAATAAAGTCAAAGCAGCAGGTTACCATTGGAGAGCGGGGGAATAAACATAATAAAGATAAACTACAGAAACTGTGGGGCAAGCCACTTCCACAGCAAAAGCATGCGCGTACAAGAGATTGCCGACATACTACGGAGAAAAAACAGGCTTGCAGCGAACTTCCATAGATCTTCAACAACACAACCATTGCAGTACCATTACCACAGGCGAAATTCCACACCATTGAAACGGCAGGTTTTGGTACATACATTTACATGTATATCTACTTAAATGAGGTTTTCGACAGCTGTAAATCGGCTACATTAAAGATGAAAGAGAAATGAAGCACAAACACACATACACACGCGCGCGCGCAAGCGCGTGCACGCACATACGCACCGAATACAACCCAATCTAGCAACAACGTATAAATGACTTGTGTCTTTTTGCTCCCATGACGGTTCCAAATACAAAACTAAAGCCACGAAGAGAACCTACAGGAGAAAACAAATCTGGATAAGCAGTTTGAGCGTATATTTTTTCTCTTTATTCAGTAAAACAAAAGCTGCCCAGGACGGCACCAAGTCTGTTACAAGCCGTTATGAAAGTCAACGTTGTCGTCGTCGTCGTCCTCCTCCTCCTCCTCCTCCTCCTCCTCCTCCTCCTCCTCCTCCTCCTCCTCCTCCTCCTCCTCCTCCTCCTCCTCCTCCTCCTCCTCCTCCTCCTCCTCCTCCTCCCCCCCCCCCCCCCCCCCCTCGTTAAAACTTTTTATGTCTGAAAGGTTCGCACGAGGAAAAAGGTGAAAACACGTTTGAGACTAGGAAAACGTGAGCAACGTCGTACATACCTTGCTCTAGGCGATACGCACTTGATTGAACTACGTGATGTAGAAGAAGATAAATTTCAGGAGTTTGTCGCGCTTATGTGTCGACTCAAAGTCAGGGTCCTTTGAAATTCCGCCCACTCTGCCACGCGTCAAAATGATTACGAAGGCTTCTCAACGTATTCACTCAACGCCTCTTTAGGTTTGCTTTCGTGGCTCAGACTTGGGGCATACTTTTTTATTTAAAGAAAGACACATGAAAAGCGTCAGTGTATGCTTTCCTCAAGCGGGAGTCGACTGACAGGTGCTAGGAATAGCATTTCCGTACCATGGTCTCAGAGCGATCAGTCGATAGCGCCAGGCTTTTATCTCGATTAGGAAGGGACGGTGTCTACTGGCTTAAAAGCTGCTGCTGCTCTGCTGACTTCCTGGCAAAGAAAGACAGTTTGCTGGGGATACTGGGCCGACATTACTACATTGTCCAAGATTCAATGGCCAAGGTGAGGTCTTGAAAGGTGTCTAATGGATTGCCTTTATGTTCCGTCGTCTGCGTGATTGCTTGCGTCACAGGGAGCTTAGTGAAAAGTGTGTCCTGACATATTCGCGCAAAGAAATAATAAGATATTTGTGGAGACTCAGAAAAGTTGTTCTAATATCTTGAGACTGTACTACGATTGTCATATTGCGCGAAAACTGTAGATCTCTCTCTCTCTATCTCTCTCTCTCTCTCTCTCTCTCTCTCTCTCTCTCTCTCTCACACACACACAATAGTTCTACTAATGACGGTTGACTTCGTAATCCCCCAACCCCCCACCTCCAAAAGAGAAAAAAATGACGAAAGAACCTGCATTGTGAGGCTGTACAATGTTGCTGGTCATGAACACAAATACCGCTACCTGGAAAACTAACTTTACCGAAGTTATGCACAAATGACTCAGTAGTATTAGTGGTGGTGGTGGTAGTAGTGGTGATAGTAGTGGTGATAGTAGTGTTAGTTGTAGTGGTAGTCGTAGTTTTGGTAGTTGTAGTTGTGGCAGTAGTATCAGGTGGTAGTAGTAGCAGCAGCAGCAGCAGTAGTAGTAGTATTAGTAATAGTAGTAGTAGTAGTAGTAGTTGTTGTTATTGTTGTTGTTGTAGAAGTAGTACACAGTACACAGTACACAGTACACAGTAATTTATTGCGCCAAGTGACATCATTTGAAAAACGAGCACGAGGAAAACTAAGTGATGAAGGCTAAAAGAAACAAAACAAAAAGCCAAACACACGCATCGCTTACACACCCTAACACGCCGTTTATGCAAAAAACATGGACATTTCCCGATGTACCTCACTCACGACACACACGCAGCTGCACACAGACAAGAGATAAGACTGCACCTGAAACCAAAAGGGTTAACTGGTAAATGGGGCAATATACAATGAACAGTTAAAGTTACTATTTAAGAACTGTTGACAAAAGAGGAACAAACTAAGATGATACACCCACCCACCCACCCCCCTTTTAAGTGGCAATAAATAATACATATGAACAGAGACAAGACCACTAAGACGTACCCCCCACCCCCCACCCCACCCCCACCCCACCCCCGTCACCACACAAAAGAATACAATAGAACAATACAAAAACAACCCTGCGCAAGTGAAAGCTACAAGAAGACCAACCCTTCCCCACCCCCACCCCCTCCCCTCCCCCCACCCCCAACCACACTCAGTAGCAGTCCATATAACCCAGAGGAAGCACAAAAGAGAAAGTGGCACTGTCATAGATGTGGAGAAGTGAGTGCGCACCGCCGACAGGATCAGCGGCGGCAAAGCTGCCTGGGGAGGTTCTGGACAGCGTTGAGCTCCGTCACCGCCGTGGGGAAGAACGAGTTCTGAAAACGGCATGTGCGCGTTTTGAGGGACCTGAAACGACGGCCAGAGGGAAGGAGCTGGAAGAGGGAACAAGCAGGGTGGGAGGGGTCCGCCACAATCTTACGGGACTTGCGCACTATGCGCTGGGCGTAGATAGAGGCTAGGGAGGGCAGATCACGGCCAATGATCCTGCCAGCAGCGTGCACGACACGCTCCAGCTTGTCTTTCTGCTGTTGAGTGGCCCCTCCGAACCACACACAGATGGAGAAGGTAAGAACACTTTCCACCACAGCACGGTAGAACTGGAGCATGATCTCCGGAGACAGTCCAAACTTCTTGAGCTGCCTCAGGAAGTACAGCCGCTGCTGGGCACTCTTATGGATGCCGTCAATGTTGTTGCCCCAACTGAGGTCGGAGGAGATGAGCGTGCCGAGGAACTTGAAACAGTCCACGATCTCAATGGCCTGGCCGCCGATCATCAGTGGAACGATAGGGGTGGGATTCTTCCTCAGGTCGACGATCATCTCCTGGGTCTTGGTGGTGTTCAGCTCAAGACTGTTCTCACCACACCACGACACCAAGCAGTCGACTTCCCGGCGGTAGTGGGATTCGTCGCTGTTGGAGATCGCACCTTCGACTGTAGTGTCGTCCGCGAACTTGATGAGCTGCACAGACTCGTGATGGGACACGCAGTCGTTCGTGTAGAGGCAGTAGAGGAGAGGGGACAGCACGCACCCCTGGGGGGCGCCAGTGTTCAGGATGAGGGTCTGGGAGGTGAGGTCGCTGATCTTAACGGCCTGGGGACGACGCAGAGAAAGTCCAGGACCCAGTGACAGATGGAAGGAGAGAGGTCGAGGGTCAGCAGCTTGTCAAAGAGTCTCTGAGGGACGATGGTGTTAAAAGCGCTGCTGTAGTCCACAAAGAGGAGTCGGGCATAGTTGTTGGGCGACTCGAGATGCTGGAGGACGAAGTGGATGGCCAGCGCGACGGCGTCGTCGACAGACCGATTGGTCCGGTATGCAAACTGCCGCGAGTCCATCCTGTCGGTGGTGACGGACTGGATATGCTTGAGGACTAGTCGCTCGAAGACCTTCATCACCACCGAAGTCAGGGCGACCGGGCGGTAGTCGTTGAGGGACGCCACCATTGCCTTCTTGGGGACGGGAATGATGGTGGAGCGTTTGAAGCCAGAGGGGACGACAGACTGTTCAAGGGAGGAGTTGAAGATCTGCGTGAAGACCGGGGCAAGCTGCTCGGAGCAGTGTTTGATCGTTGAGTAATAGTAGAAGTAAGAGGAGGAGAAGTAGATATGATGATGATGGTGGTAGTGGTGGTGGTGGGTGTGGAGATCGTGGTGATGGGGGAGGTGGGGATGGTGGTATTAGTAGTTGTAGTAGCAGCAGCAGTAGTAGTAGCATTTTTCTCTGCGCTATATATCCCGCCACACCAGCATGTTTTCAGCGCAACAGTTTCACAACTTGAATGAGTTTGTCTTCAGTCCAGATTTCAAAGAGGCAAGCGATACACATGCAGTACCTTCATTGTATCTGGGAAACGTTCCACAGTCTCTGCCTTGTAACTGAAAAGGACCGATTGCTGAAGATTTTCGTTTTTTTCTTTTCATGCAATGGCCAGAAGAAGTCTTTTGAAAGATCAAAGCGATTTCTATGGATAAAGGTCCTGAGGAACTTTGCAAGTATGCAGGGATGTGTCATACCGTTTTTCAAGTAGTGGATGACTGCTGGGCAATTGCGCTACCTAGCTATGTCTGATTCATTCGGAACAGAGAATCACCAACCAATTTTCGGAGCGAACAAGGACCAACAACATCACTCAAGAAGGGAAGAGAAGAAGCATAAAGAGAAATCGCCACCCTTACGTCACACTAACAAGGGAAATGTCGTGTTCTTTCTACAAAACTTGCCACGTGTGAGGAGGCTTTTATGTCGTCTGTTGTGGTTCTCTCAGCACAGGCAGCCGTCAACTGCACAGCTGTGGAAAACTATACTTTTAACGTTAGTTTCCACAAGTCAGATTCGTGTTTGTGGAAAATATTGGTCTGATTTCTTTAATTCAAAGAGACGTTTCGCAAATATTCTGCGACGGTACTTTTTGTTTTTCAAATTTAAGTTTGGTCGCCACGTTAATAAGCACTCCCCACAAAGTCCTTATCCTGTGTAGATTTGACAAAACTACGCTACTTTCATTCAAAGTTTGCCAAATGTAGGGCTTACTTATTTTATAAATCAATGTTTAGAAACTGAGTCGACGAAACAAAATGGCTGCCGATTTCCGAGTGCACCACGAAGAATCGTTAACAATACCGTATTTTTCTCGCAGCTGTGCAGATAACGGCTGCTGCGCGGATAGTGCCACAAAAGTGTTCATTCTTTCGTGTCACGACAAGAAACGTTTGCCGCTACGTCAAACGTACGTTGCGACGACACCACGCTGCCACTTTTCAATCCCCGGACAAAAGGCGGACACGTGGCTTAATGCGCAGTGAGGAATGGGACGTGAGTGTGTGGGAGTTGGTAGAAACAGACGAGGGTGGACTGGATGGCTGAAAGAGGGAACGGGCGAAAATAGGTGGGGGGTGTGATATGGGGAGTGGGTGGGAGGTGGGGTTGAGATGAGGGTGGGAATGACGTTGGAGATGAAGATGTTAGTAATGGATCATGATGTCACGTTTCTATATGGATATGCTCCTTCATTACATGTGCTCAGGAAGAAGTATTCCAAAGACAACGAATAAAGTATCTGTATCAATCTTTTCTCTGGTACAGACCAGGAATGTATCCGGCTCTCAGAGTAGAATGTATGATTGGGAGAGAGGATGTAAAGAAGTTTCTGCGTTGGAAGTTTTGAATGTGGATGTCTGAAATGCATCAGGATAGGACAATATGAGGCACATGACCGGAACAACTCAACGAAGACACTGTTGCTGAACTTTTCTCAACTGTTTATTCATCTTGGCAAAGAATGCTTGAAATGACAGACGAATGAAACATAGATATTCCTGGCATCGCTTTAAATCTCTCTCTCCATTTTTAATACAATCACGAATATTGCAATATTTAAGTAAATGACCTTTTTCTTTATGCAACACTACATGAATACCATTAAAAACCAGCCTGATTACCTCTATTTTTAAGATGGCGGTACCAGATTTACCCTGCCGTGTATCGGGCGTAGCTTTTGTGGAGATAAGGGACAAAGTTCACGAAGCATATTTCATGTACACTATTATTGTAATTATCACTGCAATATCATACACGATACACACATTCTTCTCGAAGGCTCTTGTTCGGTATCTTTTTTTCGTACATTTCTTTTTTCGAAAACTTTTTGTGTAACGTGCATTCTCTTGTGATGCGCACCGTCGTACAAATCCTCCACCCACACTTGCCTTCATCCTAGCGTCAGCCTACGCTGTCCACGCAGGCAAGCTGTCGTGGAAAACATAATTTCTCTTTTCAAAGCTGACCTCGTCTGCCCCTGACACATGTCACTCCCAACAGCATGTCACCCTGGGACAGCCAAGCAACGCGACAGAAATGGAGGCGCAAAAGAAAATAATAGGTAAACAAAATTGACATCGTGAAAAGTCGTTCAACTTTGCTCTGCAGCTCGGACCCATGCAGGTTACTTCTCGGCGACACGGGTTTGCCTCGCAGAATCGATGTATGCGGTGAGCATGAATCATTGTTCCCGAAAAGTAAAAGTAGGCTGCATCATCGTCTGGCTTACACGCCCTCTGCATGTAGTGCCAGAGTCAAAAGTTATACTTTACCGCAAAGTCAATCTGTTTAATTTATTGTTCAATTCGATTCAGTTCAGTTCAGTTTGAATCGAGTCGAATCGATTCAATTTAAATATGTTCAGTTGATTACATTAATTCAATTCAAATCAATTCAGTTCAATTCGAGTCAAGTAAATTCAGTTTTGCTGAAGAATTTTCCCCCAGCTACATTAGATGGAAGTTCAAAAGCAAGCTATTCAAGAAAAAAATTGATCATTGGAAACAAGGCATGAGAAAGCATAGCATCAGCTGCAATGTCATTAATAACGACATCACAACAACTACAACAACTACAATAACAACAACAACTAATACTACTACTGAATGTCAAACAAAATGTTGCACAGCTAATAGATCACTTATTTATTAGGCGTTTAACTGATATTATGTACGAGTTCTCTATAGTTTCTATCTGCTCTTTGGTTGTCCTACCTTGCAACAGACAGTAGTTTGTTAAACTTACTTGGGAAAAGGATGTTGCTCGTCCTCGGTAATGGCAATTGCTTCCTAACTGGCTATTTCATTGCACATGTCCAGCTGGTCACTAGGAAGGACTTTTGTTGTGCGCAGTACGTGCTTCAGTATCTTAAGATTCAACATCGCAGTAATTCCCTCAAACGTCACGAGGGGTTTATTTGTGTCCGTAATACAAAATTGCAATGTTGTCTGCATAGTTGTAACATTGTCAATGAAGTAACAATTTGTTGAGACAAAATTTTGATTATACACATTCAGCACAAATGGATCACTAATTCATCCAACACCGTTCAGCTTCAATGCAACGTTGCCTGCGCTATGACCTTTTGTGACCGATATTCGGCCTGCACACGCCCCTGACTGCATGTTTGTGCTTCTCCCTCCAGATACTTGGGGGAACGACCGCGCTAGAGGAGGAACTTGTCAAGCTTCCTCAAGGCAGACAATGCTTGTTCCAAAAGAGGAAGCATCTATCCCCTGACCCCCACCCACAACAACCAGCTCCTAGCTGTCCTACCGGGGGTTGACCTCTCCGATGTGCACTGCCCAGAGCGGACAGCAGTGGAAGGAAATTGCACGAAGATTTCCTTGACTCCGCCCCTAGGCTTTGCTGTGTCCAATGAGCGTTTCACACCACCCAAAACAGTTCAGGTGCGGATTCCATTGTAATTAGGAACTGCCTTATACAACATACTCTGTTTCTGATTTCTCTCTGTCTCTCTCTCTGTCTCTCTCTCTCTCTGTCTCTCTCTGTCTGTCTCTCTCTCTGTCTCTCTCTCTCTTTCTCTCTCTGTCTCTCTCTCTGTCTCTCTCTCTGTCTCTCTCTCTGTCTCTTTCTCTCTCTGTCTCTCTCTCTCTGTCTCTCTCTCTGTATCTCTCTCTCTTTCTCTCTCTGTCTCTCTCTCTGTCTCTCTCTGTCTCTCTCTCTGTCTCTCTCTGTCTCTTTCTCTGTCTCTCTCTCTTTCTCTGTCTCTCTCTCTCTCTGCCCCTGTCTCTGTCTTTCTGTCTGTCTGTCTGTCTGTCTGTCTGTCTGTCTGTCTGTCTCTCTCTCTCTCTTTCTCTCTCTCTCCCCCCTTTTCTCTCTCTCTCGCGAACATACAGGCCCGCGCATCCACACACATATACGCACACATGCACTCGTACACGCACGCACAGACACACACGCATTCACACACACGGGAAAGGGTATGCGAAGTTTAGTGATGAAACGAAATATTGAACAATGAATCTTAGAGCTTCCATTGATCTGGCGTGTGACTACAATGAAACCAGTTTTTGCGCGATGTGTAGTACAGTACTTGCATTTACCTGCTTGGAAACCCCCTGTGACTTGGGGGTAGTAATAGACCCACCGCGTCTCCCCGAGTAATTTGTAAGAAGAGAATAACTGGGGAAATCGATATTTGACTTGCTCATACTCTGCCCAGCTTTGAGTGATTTTCCTTATCGATGATCTTGCATACCTACGTTGGTGAAAATGGCACCTCTGCTGCTGGCACTCTACAGATCCAGCATTACCCATGGAACCAGTCATGACATCCAATGCTCATTCATAGGCCAGTCGTAGCTCAAGAGCTGATTCTAAGGCGCGACCTTGTGCCTTGGGATGATAGCACAATCCTGAATGGCGGTCAAGGACTTTCTACCAGCATTACCCATGCAACCAGTCGAGACATCCGAGTATTATTTCATAGATCACCTGTAGCTCAAGAGCTGATCCTGAGACGTGACATTGTGCCTTGGGGATGAGAGCGCTGTTCTGAAAGAGCGCTGTTCTGAACATTGGGCATGGACTTCCTACCAGCGTTACATCTGAAGAAGCTGGATTTCGAGAAGGTGGCTTGGGTCTAGTGCAAAGACCTTATGAACTCTTCCTTAACAGAAGCAGTGACTATGCTGCACATCACATGAAAATAGCTTAGAGATAGACATTGTTAATGATGGGTGACAGAGCCTTCTTTTCCCGAGCTCTAATGCTGTGCTTTCGATTGCTCTTTTACTCAATGGCAAAGATTCCCGAAGACTTCAGGAAGGTTTTTGAGATCGCTTCGACACCTTGCTTAAAATAAGAACGAAAATCCTAAACTGACAATCTTATATGGACAGCATCACTGGGCAGTCTTATATGACATGGCCGTAATCCCCATCATAATCTACAACGAAAAAAAAGTGTTTACCTTTGGTAACGATTTCCTCCTGACGTCAGCGATGATTTGTTTCACTTCTGTTGAACGGCGACTTTCCTCCCTCGATGATTTATCACCTGAGACAGCACTTACCGAGCCTGTCAAAAGTCAGCGTCTATCATGGCTGCTTCCAAGTCGAGAAGGTGAGCTGGCAAGCAAACTGGCTGTCAAGGAGGCAGGCAGCCACACAGGCAGTCTGGGTGAATGAGTGAGTGGGAAGATAGGCGGATTGTTGGGTTGCTGGATGGGTCCATAGGTAGAGGCAGATTGGCAGGCAGGTAGATAATCATTCAAGGTCCCCCTCCCCCACCCCACCCCACCCCACCCCATCCCATCCCACCCCACCCCACCCCACCCCACCCCACCCCACCCCACCCCACCCCACCCCACCCCACCCACCCCACTCCACCCCACCCCACCCCCAGCCTTTATAAAAGATTAAAGCTTCACTGGTACAATCACAAAGTCCTGATATTTTTCGTTGTTGATCCACCTCGTCTTTTAAGGGACATGAGGCGGTGAGAATGGGTGGGACGGTGATAAGGGTGCCAAGGGGAGTTAGGAGAAGGGCGGGGGTGGTAATGGCTGCAGAGAAGGAGAGCGTGGGTGGAAGCAGAAATTGGGGAAAAGAATTTGCGAAGCCAGGCGCCAGATCTCATGAATATTGATTGGGACGGGTGGGAGGTGCTAGGCCATTTTGTGAACCCGAGTCAGGCAGGGAAGTCTCTAGTGGACTAAATGGTGCTAGGCGAGTCTCTAGCCATGAATGATGACGTCAAAATGTGTCAGAAATGCCTTGTTTTGTAAAAATAAGTTGTACGTGTACTTGGGATTTTCAGTTTCGGTTTGAAATTTTCAAAAGGGTCTGTACTTGAGTGTAACGCTAAAATAATTTTTAAAATGATCATAAATATGCATATCTGTGCTGGAACAAAAACATCCCTAACATGCACGCACGCATGAATATTCATTACGCACAAGTGGGGCCTAACGGCGGAATTCTACTTCCATTTCTATTTCAGTGTTACTTGACATACACAGTCTGAGCGGGATATTTTCCTTTTATACACAACAGGCTGTTAGCAGGTAAGCATTGTAATCGCGCGCGCGTGAGTACGCGTGTGTGTGTGTGTGTGTGTGTGTGTATGTGTGTGTGTGCGTGTGAGCGCGCGCGCGCGCGCGCGCCATTGACCCTAACGCACTAAGATTTTTGAGAGAGAGAATGGTTTTTCTCCAAACTTCATGTCGATGAATTGATGCCCTCCGACTCGTATTAACCCTTCGGGTGTTGGAAGCTGATGTATCCAATTGTCTCGACAGGAATTGACAGTAATGGGGTTTGCATTAGAGGGCTTGTCTGCAGCAAGAGGCTGATAAGATCGCATATTTCAATAGAACTGCAATTAGCGTGATTTAAAGGCCATCCAACGCTACATAAATGCCCAACACATTCTTTGTATATTAGTACATACATGTAGGCTTGAAATTCTGTCCAATGGCCCTATATGATCTTTACATCAGAGGGTTTATATTCTTTTGGTAGTTGTTAACAGCCTGTAATATTAGTGATTATCACTAGTTGTTAGCTCAGTATTCCCGAGAAGTTACTGTATAATGCAAGACATCTCTGTTTAGTGTTGAAAACTATTCTGCATTAAAAGTCATTTTAAGTCACACAAGTGAACGGTTTTACAGTAGGTGTTGTCTTGAAAGATTATCAGACTAAGAAAGGAATGCTGTGCTGCCATCTGAGGGGGCCTTGCGATAATGAAAAATGCATCTCACAGCGCCTTTAAGGCGTCATTCTGAAGCATGCGTTTCTCGTGCGATTCATGCTTTTCCGTCAGCCATCTTGAATCGAGAGTCACCATTCCTCAAAGGCTGTGCACGCGTGCCGTTGACAGCGGATTTGTCCTTGGTGAATTTGAACTTATAAACTATCGCATACCTGCGCATTTATGGCGTGAGTACAGCTTTGTCCCCCGTATGTTACACTAGTCGTATCCCGGTGCTTCATTTAAATTGAGCTTTGGAGAGATATTCCTATATAGCGAGGGGCTGTGAAAGTGCTTGGAAATGGGTTAAGTAGGTTTTAACTGCCGCACACCGTTGTCTTTCAGACTGCAAGAATGAAAAGGCAAAACCAAATCCAGTTTCATAGCTCTCAACGACTTCTGGAAGTTCTATCGATTCCGTCCTCACGACCTGAGCACAGGTAAGTCTCCATTGTTCATAAAGAATTACTGTTTCACGAAGTTGTTAAGCTTGATGGCCCACCTGTTGGTTGGGGGGTCAGAATAGACCCACCGCGTCTCCCGACCCGATTCGTAAAAGGCGAATAAATGGGGATGTCGTGATTTCATTTGCGCTTAAATCTCAGTTCAGTTCAGTTCAGTTCAGTCTCTTAACCCTGAGATGGGTTGTTGAGGCACCACTGATGACTTTCGGACAATCTTCCTCCGTCGATCTCTATCCTCTGTGGCTCGCTGTGAGTCAGCAAAGGTCAAGCCTGTCCACTCTTTGATGTTGTCTTCCCACCTCTTTCTCTGCCTGCCTCTCCTTCTCCCACCTGGTACGGTACCTTGCAGGATGGTCTTGGCCAGCCCACTGCCTCTTGACACGTGACCGTACCACTTCAGCTTTCTGCTTTTCACGATTGAGAGCAGATCTTCGTACTGTCCAAATGCTCTCCTGATCCTGTTGCTGACTTCCTCATTCGTGACATGGTCTTTATATGAGATGTTCAAAATCTTGCGGTAGCATCTCATTTCCAGGGCTTGTATCCGTCTCTGTAGTTCAGATGTGAGTGTCCAGGACTTTCATGCATACAAGAATACGGAGATGGCCAGCGTGCCCATGAGCCTGATCTTCGACGCGAGAGTGATATTTCTGTCACGCCATATTTGCTTCAACTTTGCCAATGCTGCTGTTGTTTGTGCTATCCTGGACAGTATCTCTGGTTTGAACCCTTCATCAGTTACAATAGATCCCAGGTATTTGAAGTTGTTCACAGCTTCCAGTTTTTGGCCCTTCACTTTTATTTCCATTTTGAAGCCCCGAGGGTTGTTCGTCAATACCTTGGTCTTCTCGGCGCTGATTTCCATGCCATATGCCTGTGGGGTCTTGTCCAGGTGCTCGACAAGACTAGTCGGCTCCTCTTCACTTCCTGCTAATCCATCAATGTCATCAGCAAAACATAAGTTGGTGATATTTCTGCCACAAATGCGTATTGATCCTTCGTGGTCTGCTAGGGCATCAGTCATTACCCTTTCGAGGAAGAGGTTGAAGAGTGTGGGGGAGAGTAGACAGCCCTGCCTGACTCCTGAACTATTCGCCTATGGTACCATTGAACAGGACTGCGCTGGTCGCTCTGTCATAGAGATGTTCGACGACTTTGATGATCTTGGAGCTGATGTTGTAGCTTCTCATTGTGGCCCACAGCGCAGCATGTCAGACTCTGTCAAATACTTTCTGAAAGTCTATAAAGACATGGTACAGATCTTGTTGGTGTTGTAGATGTTTCTCACACAGGACTCTCAGATTGAAGATCTGTTTGGTGGTGCTCCTACCTTGTCTGAAACCTGCCTGCTCTTCAGCAATGATTTTCTCTGCCTGAGGTTTTAATCTGTTCAGCAGTACTTTCAGCATGACCTTGCTGGGATGGCTGATGAGGCTGATTGTGTGGTAGTTCTGGCACATTTGCAGGTTTTCTTTCTTGGGCAATGTAATCACTAAGGACTGTGTCCACGGGGTTGGCCAAACTCCCGTCTGCCAGATCTTATTGCAGATCTTTGTGAGTGCATCGATCATTGCGTCGCCTCCTGCCTGGTAGAGTTCCCCTGGAATGTTGTCAACCTCGGCTGACTTCCCTTTCTTGAGGGACTTAATTTTAGAGTAGCCTACAGAAAGAACGAGAAGGGTGTTTACAAATCAGAATCTAAGAACCCATTTGGATTTTGTCTTTTAACTTTGCTCCGTCTTAATTCCAAACATGACCATGAGATGTTAAATATTTTTATAACCAACTCAAGTAAAACAACTGTCGACCCATTATTTTCAACGTCGTTTTGTTCACTTTCTTACAGAATGGATCTATGTGTGTGTTGTGAGAGGATTGTCACCACAAGACAACATGCCCTGCAGTGTGATAGATGCAACAGATGGCAACATCGACTCTGCGGAACAGGAATGTTGCTATCAGCTAACATTTACCTTTAATCAGATTAAATGGGCCAGATGTAAGGAGCCTAAATTAAATAAACTCAATTACTGTTATTGAATATTTTCAAAACTCTTACAGTGTCAGATGTAAAATGCAAATCGCATCTTCCAAATAAAATGAATAATACTTTTGGCTAAGAATGGTCTTTAATTTTGTGTTTTTACTGTATGCGTAGGGATGACGCTTGGGGAATACCGGCAGATTGGGTTACTTGACATCGAGTGGCTCTGCAGCATCTGCAAGGACAACATTTCAGAAGAAATGTAAGTCAGACACAAATTTAATAACCAGGAAAACAACAATGTTTTTATTTGTGTGATGGTTTCACCCTAAGGGTATTAATTTTTACTTTAAAGTTCTCAAATGGTTTATAGTCAATGAAAGTAGACTGATATTGTTTTATGCTTTTATTTACAGGTTGGCTCCAAGCAAGGGGCATGCTGAGAGTGAGAGCATCCTCGATGGGTTGCAAGATCTGTTTGATTCTCCTGGACCAAACATTGAAAAGTGAGTAACACATTAAAATAGGAAGCTCAGTCTCATTATTTGTTTTCCATAATGAAAAATAGATCATTACAAATGCAAGAAATACAGATTGTATTAATAGACACTTTTAAAATGTGAAGCATTAGGATGTGTGTGTGTGTGTGTGTGTGTGTGTGTGTGTGTGTGTGTGTGTGTGTGTGTGTGTGTGTGTGTGTGTGTGTGCTTTGGAGACAAGATTTATGTAACAATGGTTTTATGCTTTTCCTTACAGTTCAGCCAACTTCGATCTGTGCGATGATGCATCCTGGATCAGAAACAGTAAGCATCATAATTATTGTGTCTTTCATGTATAGATCAGCTAATAAGGGCAACTGAAAAATAGTATTTATTGAAACATAAATGTTTTTCTGCCATTTTTAAAAATGACAAAAACCGGTAATCGGTAGTTCCCTTCACATACAATGTAGATAGTTTCTAACTGTGGTTTATTTTTAGTTGACAGCCAGCTGCTTGCCGAAGGCTTAGATGTTTCTGAGTTTGAACGAGGTAATTGTATTTTTTTTAATGAATATTGTAATATACTAAAATGTGTGTCCCTCCCT
>JAWQFJ010032229.1:10000-20000 GCA_034096865.1 Theodoxus fluviatilis | reverse complement strand
TTGTTTTGATGGTCTGGTCTCAGTGTCACAAAAATATGATGATTTAATCAATCCCTGACCCGGAAATGTTGGGGACAACGACCATTTCAGCGTAATGACATCGAGTCAAACCGAGTTATCTTTCCTATTTCAGCAAAACGCTTCGATATATGTTGAACCTCTACCAGCAGGCGCCAAAATGCGATACTACGAAAAGAATATTGACGTTGATGGGTTAGATCCGTATGAAATACCAAACAGTTCATGCTATCATCCATTTTTCTACAATTTACAGTGCAAAATACGAACCACGAGGGTTTATGACAAGGTCGTTATAAATGCTTCACATACCTACAAGTTTACAATGGCACAGTTGGTAGAGCATTGGGCTCTTGGTCATGCATGACCATGTTCGATTCTACACTGAAACTTTTTTTCGAGGGGTTGTGGGTTCGAACCCACCTGGTTTTTTGTGTTTGTGTGTGTGTGCGTTTTTTCCTCCTCTTTTCTCGGAGGCTGCGGGTTCGAACCCGATCTTCTTTTTTTTCTTCTCCAAAACCTGGAGGTTCAGCGCCAGCGGTTTTTATTCTGTCAGTCCAGGAGACAAAAGCTGTACGACAGATTGCTATGTACTTATATCATACTTTCAAGAGAAGACAAGATGCAGTTAGTATTGCTGTGGCCGACGAAGCCTATTACTTTGATTAAGTTGTGATGGGCCGGTGGCTCAACAAAAATAAAATGTTCGTTCGTTCGTTCGTTCGTTCGTTCTCTCTCTCTCTCTCTCTCTCTCTCTCTCTCTCTCTCTCTCTATCTCATCATTTGAAACCAAAACGTGCTGAAAGCACGGCCACGGATTGTTACCAGGTGCGTTTGAAATATGAAGTCATGATTAAAATTACTGCCTCTATTTATAGCTGGCGGTACTTACCGGTAATACCAGTAAAACCGGTGCCCATTGACGTGGTACGCTGTACCGGTACGGTCAACTGTACCGGTACGTACCGCAAGGGACATGACTGTCATAGGTCACAAAAATCATGGTGGACGATTCTTTCACGGTGGTGAAGAACGAGAGGGCAAATCAGCCATATGGGGGGTTTTTTGGATTGAAAAAACGGAAATCAGCCAACGAAATTGATGAGAGAGTTGCTGTGTGCACAACAAGCAACACCCAAGTCAAAATGGCAGGAGGAGGCACGTCGAACATGCAAGCACACATGAGGAGAGATCACTCTTCAATGTACACTTCAAAACCTCGCACGATGCTCTTGAATATGACGTTGAGTTTCTAAACTCCAGTGCTTTGGTTGTTTGTTTTTTAATGTTGAAATGTCTGATTTGAAGCTAAGATGCTTGACTTTGATTTTCTTTTAAATATGCTTTTGTAATACGCAAGAAAACTTGAAAATTTAGTTAATTTACTGCTTCTTCTTTTTTATATAAAGAAAAAAAACTGTGTAGGTTTAATTTTACATCTCTCCTTTTCCCTCTCTGTCCCTCTCTCTCACACACCTGTCTTTCTCCTCCCTCTAACTCTCCTCGTTCTCTCTCTTTCTCTCTCTCTCTCTCTCAAATCCTCAAATCCACAAATCCTCCTTCCGTTTTCTGATGCACTGATAACTATTGCGCAACCTCATACGTCATTGTTAATGGCTATTAAAGTCCATGTGTTATCGTAAGGATTGGTCAGCATGACGTCAGCGTGGTACTAAAATGCAGAAATACCGGTAAAAAACCGGTACGGTCCTCTGTACCGGTACCCAGCACTACCTCTATTGCCTCTTCGTCGAAAACGACGTGGAAGTGGATTGTACGTCAGCCGCATGAATATATGCTTGAGTCTTGAAAAGTAAGGGGAAATAAAGCAGTGGCACACTGGCGACAGGACCTCTTCCACTCACGAAGTTTTCATGCAAACATTGCAGTGGCAGCGAGACCCTCTGGGCAGCGCCCCATTCACATACATTTGCTTTTTTTCAATGCCGCAACGGTTGCTAAAGTATGTTGCCCGCCCTGCGGAGGCATATGTGTACCCACACAACAGCAGAAATATCGAAACCTCACTTTCCACTTTGCTCACTGCACTGAAACGCACAGATCACCAAAGTTGTGGCGTTTTGAGACCCAGACATGCGTCATGAGTCGCTATGAAAAAATCACACCTTTGCTTCCCTTTTTGCTACATACTTACGAATCTGCAATGCAGCCTCGGAGGATGTTCTTGAAGGGAGATGAGACGTGCGTTGTTCTCAAACAGCAATTACGTTACACATCGAAAACGTGCTGCATCAGGAAGCTTTAGTGACTGCACTTTATCACCCTGCGGACTTTTGTTAGCAGCTGTTCTTGCAAGCAAACGGAGAGTGACAAAATGATCCCGAGCCTATTCTCAACAAGCACGTTACTGTAAAGATCATTAAAGAAACAGACTAGGATAACAGAGGTCAAAGGTAAAAGTGTATTTGTGCGGCGTGAGGGCTGCCAGTGACAGTATTCTCTAGCTGAATGGAGCACTGCCGATTGGGGGCAAAGTTCAGGTCAGCGAAACTCCGTCGATCAGAGGGGCAGGCGGAGGGGCAGGCGACTTTTAGCTTTCCTGTGCTGAACAAAACTGGTTTTGTACGGCGTAGAGGCAAAGCTAAGCTTGGTTGTCCCTGTCCCCAGGGCCGGTGTCGCAGGATATTTCGGAACCGGACAAATCGGAACCATTCCGATTTATCCTGGCCCTGGTGAAAGGATATTTCGGAACCATTCCGATTTATCCTGGCCCTGGTAGCAGGATTTTTCGGAACCACCAGGATATTTCGGAACCGTCTAGAAGGTCATTAGCCCACAACTCACTGTACTCCAGCGCGTGAGTTTTCCCACGCGTGTGGCAAACAAGTGTTATGTTGCGGAAGAATGTGAAGGGAATTTGTAGACTATGGGTAGCTAAAGAATTGTGTAGAATTGCTTGTGTTTGTGCTTGCATTTTCCTTCCCTCACACACACACACACACACACACGCACGCACGCGCGCACGCACGCATGCACACGCTCAGACACACACACTCAGACACACGTACACGCACGCACTCACACACACACACCCGCGCGCACACACACACGTATACACACGCACGCACGCACACGCATACACACACGCGCGCTCACACACGCACGCACACATACATACGCACGCACACACACAGACACCTCCCCCCATACCCACCCACCGACACACACACACGCGCGCGTGCGCGCGCACACACATACACACACACGCACACACACACTCACACGCACATGCACACGCACACACACATACGTACATACACAAACACACACACACATACACACACGCACTTTTTTTTTAGTTTACGACTTTTTCTAAACAGATTGTGAAGAGTTTCTCACACATTGCTGAGGTTGTGCAATAAATCTCTTCTCACCTAATGAAAAGCTTCTCAAAATTCCAAAACGTAGTGCAAAATCTTTTGGTGAGCGTAGTTTTAGTTTCAATGCCCCCTCTGTCTGGAACTCGCTGCCGACTGGCCTGCGTGACGCACCCACGTTACCTATTTTTAAGTCGCAACTGAAGACTCACATGTTTCGACTGGCTTTTGCTTGATTGTAGGTTTTTTCTCATGATCATGTATGTTGTTGTATCCATTCTCAGGTCTGTAAGTTGTATTATGTGTTGTATTATGTTGGTAAGCTTGCTGATGAATGTCTGCGTGTGAATGTGGTTATGTCAGCGCATTGAGTTGTACAGAAGTGCGCTATACAAATGCTATGCATTATTATTATTATTATTATTATTATTAAACTCATGAAAGCCAGCCTACTTTGAATGAATTAGCCCATTAGAGAGAGAGAGAGAGAGAGAGAGAGAGAGAGAGAGAGAGAGAGAGAGAGAGAGGAGGGGGGGGGGGAGTGATTTGATCTCGGCCTAAAACCAAGCTTGGCCATAATGGACATACATCAGGTTAAAACATTCAGATATTCATATGTACAGGAATGTTAAAATAGATATTATATTACGGCCATCGAAATGGCATGAATAGCATATTCATACATCGTCGCAGGTATGACCTTATGGTAGCTCACCGCCTCGGTATCAGAAACACTTCTATACCAGTTGAGAGAGAGAGAGAGAGAGAGAGAGAGAGAGAGAGAGAGAGAGAGAGAGAGAGTTAATATGTATAACCGTATACACAAATGTGACAAGGTGACTTAGAATCCAGAAGGAGTTTAACAACAGGTTCTGTAAAAATCTTTATGTATTATTACTCGTACTTAAAAAGCAGTCTGTAGCTGCTTGAGCATCTTTAATAAAACAACATACATTAAACATCGTTTGGTCAAGGTAAATTGTTCTTTGTTAGCGTAGTAGTTTGTTTCACTCTGATTTGAAACCTTCTAGAAACTCAGAAAATCATACGAAAGCATCTAGAAGGTGGTTCCGAAATATCCTGGTGGTTCCGAAATATCCTGCCGCCAGGGCCAGGATAAATCGGAATGGTTCCGAAATATCCTAGGATTTTTGGGAACCGGTTCCGATTAATCCTGGTTCCGAAATATTCTACGACACCGGACCCAGGGGGGGGGGGGGGTTCCAGGGGTTCCGGACCCCCCCCCCCCCCCTAGAAAAAGCATGTACCTTGTTTGTTTTTTTTTGGGGGGGGGGTTTGGTGTGTCTCCAAAAACAATGCTGCTCTTACCCCTCAAAACAAGGCCCAGAATGCACCAGATTGCACAGATTTTAACCGTTTTTCAAAACTTTTCCGGGGGGTCACGCCACTTCGCTGATTTGTCCCCCCCAACCAAAAAGGAACCCCCCCCCCCCCCCAACTCATTTGGTCCGGCCCAATGAGTTGGGGGGGGGGGGGTTCTTTTTGGTTGGCGGGACAAATCAGCGAAGTGGCGTGACCCCCCGGAAAAGTTTTGAAAAACGGTTAAAATCTGTGCAATCTGGTGCATTCTGGGCCTTGTTTTGAGGGGTAAGAGCAGCATTGTTTTTGGAGACACACCAAAACCCCCCCCAAAAAAAAAAAAACAAGGTACATGCTTTTTCTAGGGGGGGGGGGGGGGGTCCGGAACCCCTGGAACCCCCCCCCCCACCTGGGTCCGGTGTCGTAGAATATTTCGGAACCAGGATTAATCGGAACCGGTTCCCAAAAATCCTAGGATATTTCGGAACCATTCCGATTTATCCTGGCCCTGGTGAAAGGATATTTCGGAACCACCAGGATATTTCGGAACCACCTTCTAGATGCTTTCGTATGATTTTCTGAGTTTCTAGAAGGTTTCAAATCAGAGTGAAACAAACTACTACGCTAACAAAGAACAATTTACCTTGACCAAACGATGTTTAATGTATGTTGTTTTATTAAAGATGCTCAAGCAGCTACAGACTGCTTTTTAAGTACGAGTAATAATACAACTTTTTTTTTACAGAACCTGTTGTTAAACTCCTTCTGGATTCTAAGTCACCTTGTCACATTTGTGTATACGGTTATACATATTAACTCTCTCTCTCTCTCTCTCTCTCTCTCTCTCTCTCTCTCTCTCTCTCTCTCCACCAACTGGTATAGAAGTGTTTCTGATACCGAGGCGGTGAGCTACCATAAGGTCATACCTGCGACGATGTATGAATATGCTATTCATGCCATTTCGATGGCCGTAATATAATATCTATTTTAACATTCCTGTACATATGAATATCTGAATGTTTTAACCTGATGTATGTCCATTATGGCCAAGCTTGGTTTTAGGCCGAGATCAAATCACTCCCCCCCCCCTCCTCTCTCTCTCTCTCTCTCTCTCTCTCTCTCTCTCTCTCTCTCTCTCTCTCTCTAATGGGCTAATTCATTCAAAGTAGGCTGGCTTTCATGAGTTTAATAATAATAATAATAATAATAATAATGCATAGCATTTGTATAGCGCACTTCTGTACAACTCAATGCGCTGACATAACCACATTCACACGCAGACATTCATCAGCAAGCTTACCAACATAATACAACACATAATACAACTTACAGACCTGAGAATGGATACAACAACATACATGATCATGAGAAAAAACCTACAATCAAGCAAAAGCCAGTCGAAACATGTGAGTCTTCAGTTGCGACTTAAAAATAGGTAACGTGGGTGCGTCACGCAGGCCAGTCGGCAGCGAGTTCCAGACAGAGGGGCATTGAAACTAAAACTACGCTCACCAAAAGATTTTGCACTACGTTTTGGAATTTTGAGAAGCTTTTCATTAGGTGAGAAGAGATTTATTGCACAACCTCAGCAAAGTGTGAGAAACTCTTCACAATCTGTTTAGAAAAAGTCGTAAACTAAAAAAAAGTGTGTGTGTGTATGTGTGTGTGTGTGTGTGTATGTATGTATGTGTGTGTGCGTGTGCATGTGCGTGTGAGTGTGTGTGTGCGTGTGTGTGTATGTGTGTGCGCGCGCACGCGCGCGTGTGTGTGTGTCGGTGGGTGGGTATGGGGGGAGGTGTCTGTGTGTGTGCGTGCGTATGTATGTGTGCGTGCGTGTGTGAGCGCGCGTGTGTGTATGCGTGTGCGTGCGTGCGTGTGTATACGTGTGTGTGTGCGCGCGGGTGTGTGTGTGTGAGTGCGTGCGTGTGCGTGTGTCTGAGTGTGTGTGTCTGAGCGTGTGCATGCGTGCGTGCGTGCGTGCGTGCGTGTGTGTGTGTGTGTGTGTGTGAGGGAAGGAAAATGCAAGCACAAACACAAGCAATTCTACACAATTCTTTAGCTACCCATAGTCTACAAATTCCCTTCACATTCTTCCGCAACATAACACTTGTTTGCCACACGCGTGGGAAAACTCACGCGCTGGAGTACAGTGAGTTGTGGGCTAATGACCTTCTAGACGGTTCCGAAATATCCTGGTGGTTCCGAAAAATCCTGCTACCAGGGCCAGGATAAATCGGAATGGTTCCGAAATATCCTTTCACCAGGGCCAGGATAAATCGGAATGGTTCCGATTTGTCCGGTTCCGAAATATCCTGCGACACCGGCCCTGGGGACAGGGACAACCAAGCGTAGCTTTGCCTCTACGCCGTACAAAAGCAGATTTGGTCAGCACAGGAAAGCTAAAAGTCGCCTGCCCCTCCGCCTGCCTCTCTGATCGACGGAGTTTCGCTGACCTGAACTTTGCCCCCAATCGGCAGTGCTCCATTCAGCTAGAGAATACTGTCACTGGCAGCCCTCACGCCACACAAATACACTTTTACCTTTGACCTCTGTTATCCTAGCCTGTTTCTTTAATGCTCTTTACAGTAACGTGCTTGTTGAGAATAGGCTCGGGATCTTTTCGTCACTCTCCGTTTGCTTGCAAGAACAGCTGCTAACAAAAGTCCGCAGGGTGATAAAGTGCAGTCACTAAAGCTTCCTGATGCAGCACGTTTTCGATGTGTAACGTAATTGCTGTTTGAGAACAATGCACGTCTCACCTCCCTACAGGGACATCCTCCGAGGCTGCATTGCAGATTCGTAAGTATGTAGAAAAAAGGGAAGCAAAGGTGTGATTTTTTCATAGCGACTCATGACGCATGTCTGGGTCTCAAAACGCCAAAACTTTGGTGATCTGTGCGTTTCAGTGCAGTGAGCAAAGTGGAAAGTGAGGTTTCGATATTTCTGCTGTTGTGTGGGTACACATATGCCTCCGCAGGGCGGGCAACATACTTTAGCAATCGTTGCGGCAATGAAAAAAGCAAATGTATGTGAATGGGGCGCTGCCCAGAGGGTCTCGCTGCCACTGCAATGTTTGCATGAAAACTTCGTGAGTGGAAGAGGTCCTGTCGCCAGTCTGCCACTGCTTTATTTCCCCTTACTTTTCAAGACTCAAGCACACATTCATGCGGCTGACGTACAATCCACTTCCACGTCGTTTTCGACGAAGAGGCAAAAGAGGTAGTGCTGGGTACCGGTACAGAGGACCGTACCGGTTTTTTACCGGTATTTCTGCATTTTAGTACCACGCTGACGTCATGCTGACCAATCCTTACGATAACACATGGACTTTAATAGCCATTAACAATGACGTATGAGGTTGCGCAATAGTTATCAGTGCATCAGAAAACGGAAGGAGGATTTGTGGATTTGAGGATTTGAGAGAGAGAGAGAGAGAAAGAGAGAGAACGAGGAGAGTTAGAGGGAGGAGAAAGACAGGTGTGTGAGAGAGAGGGACAGAGAGGGAAAAGGAGAGATGTAAAATTAAACCTACACAGTTTTTTTTCTTTATATAAAAAAAGAAGAAGCAGTAAATTAACTAAATTTTCAAGTTTTCTTGCGTATTACAAAAGCATATTTAAAAGAAAATCAAAGTCAAGCATCTTAGCTTCAAATCAGACATTTCAACATTAAAAAACAAACAACCAAAGCACTGGAGTTTAGAAACTCAACGTCATATTCAAGAGCATCGTGCGAGGTTTTGAAGTGTACATTGAAGAGTGATCTCTCCTCATGTGTGCTTGCATGTTCGACGTGCCTCCTCCTGCCATTTTGACTTGGGTGTTGCTTGTTGTGCACACAGCAACTCTCTCATCAATTTCGTTGGCTGATTTCCGTTTTTTCAATCCAAAAAACCCCCCATATGGCTGATTTGCCCTCTCGTTCTTCACCACCGTGAAAGAATCGTCCACCATGATTTTTGTGACCTATGACAGTCATGTCCCTTGCGGTACGTACCGGTACAGTTGACCGTACCGGTACAGCGTACCACGTCAATGGGCACCGGTTTTACTGGTATTACCGGTAAGTACCGCCAGCTATAAATAGAGGCAGTAATTTTAATCATGACTTCATATTTCAAACGCACCTGGTAACAATCCGTGGCCGTGCTTTCAGCACGTTTTGGTTTCAAATGATGAGATAGAGAGAGAGAGAGAGAGAGAGAGAGAGAGAGAGAGAGAGAGAACGAACGAACGAACGAACGAACGAACATTTTATTTTTGTTGAGCCACCGGCCCATCACAACTTAATCAAAGTAATAGGCTTCGTCGGCCACAGCAATACTAACTGCATCTTGTCTTCTCTTGAAAGTATGATATAAGTACATAGCAATCTGTCGTACAGCTTTTGTCTCCTGGACTGACACAATAAAAACCGCTGGCGCTGAACCTCCAGGTTTTGGAGAAGAAAAAAAGAAGATCGGGTTCGAACCCGCAGCCTCCGAGAAAAGAGGAGGAAAAAACGCACACACACACAAACACAAAAAACCAGGTGGATTCGAACCCACAACCCCTCGAAAAAAAGTTTCAGTGTAGAATCGAACCTGGTCATGCATGACCAAGAGCCCAATGCTCTACCAACTGTGCCATTGTAAACTTGTAGGTATGTGAAGCATTTATAACGACCTTGTCATAAACCCTCGTGGTTCGTATTTTGCACTGTAAATTGTAGAAAAATGGATGATAGCATGAACTGTTTGGTATTTCATACGGATCTAACCCATCAACGTCAATATTCTTTTCGTAGTATCGCATTTTGGCGCCTGCTGGTAGAGGTTCAACATATATCGAAGCGTTTTGCTGAAATAGGAAAGATAATCTCGGTTTGACTCGATGTCATTACGCTGAAATGGTCGTTGTCCCCAACATTTCCGGGTCAGGGATTGATTAAATCATCATATTTTTGTGACACTGAGACCAGACCATCAAAACAATTAGCACTAGGCCTTGAATCAAATCGTCGTACGAGATCTTACGTTGACTGCAAATGTACAACAGTGCCGCGTGATTGTGTCGACATTCAGTTAGTTCGCTGGGCCCCTATTCACAACGGCGATTTATCTTTTTAACACTCGATTTATCCCCTATCCCCGCGTTATCTTGATCGGTTAGATAAGGTACGCTCGTCAGAGGATCCTAGGTTGCGCTTTGCTATATATACTGCTTTCTTTGTCGTCTCTTCGATTATCTTAGATCGTAGATGACGTCATGAGATTACGTCAAAGCGGAACAGGCAGTTGGAATCGTCTGAGTTTAGAGACAAGGGTAGTGAATTAGGCAGTACAG
>JAWQFJ010032229.1:5000-7500 GCA_034096865.1 Theodoxus fluviatilis | reverse complement strand
TCGCCATTCCTCCCCAGGTGTTTCGAAATTCTTCTGGCATATAGGATCGAAAATCTCCTCGCAAATGACGTCACATTATTCGACGTCAAATGATAACGTCACAGATTTTGCAAAATGGAGTCCGTTGATTCCTTTTCATTGAAACACCAAAATGTAAAAAAGTCACTTTCTTTTAAAACCTCGATTCTGAAAATTTGATAATATTGAATCGGACCTAACTTCCAGTCAGTGTGCAAAATCTCAAGGAAATCCGTCCAGTAGTTTTTGAGATATAAGCCGTGGAGACGGGACAGACACACAGACACACAGACACACACACAGACAGATAAAGTCTGTAGGACCTCCAGTAAACCTAGAGGGACAAAGATTGTGTATAGTAAAATGGTTCACTTACCTCCCTTTGCGAGTCAGCGCGTTGGCAGCGCCACCAAGCGGTAGGCGCGCGTCTGAGAGCAGACGACGCGATCTCACATGTACTGGCTGCTATGTCGCAATGCAGAAGACAAGTGGAGTGCAATGGTGCTCAGCAACTTAATGAAGCAATAACCGGAACATGACACCATAGAAGTCCTTTTTCCGTTTTACAATGGAAAAAGAGAGGTAATTCAATATTTAAGTTAAAAAAATTGTTTAAGACTTTCCTTCACTTTTACTCTTTGTGTTTGGTATAATTATTATAGAGACATCATGGTGTTTAGGTCAGCGCATTCCGTTTTTCTCGCGTCAGAGTTGAAAAAGTTAATTCTTCTTTCTTCTTTTTTTCTTTCTTCTTTCATCTTATTCCCTCTCTCTCTCTCTCTCTCTCTCTCTATCTCTCTCTCTCTCAGGTCTCCTCTCTCTCTCTCTCAGGTCTCCTCTCTCTCTCAGGTTTCCTGTCTCTCTCTCTCTCTATTTCTCTCTCTCTTTCTCTCTCTCTCTCAGGTGTCCTCTCTCTCTCAGGTCTCTTCTCTCTCTCTCATGTCTTCTTTCTCTTTCTCTTTCTCTCAGGTCTTCTCTCTCTCTCTGTCTCAGGTATCCTCTATCTCTCTCAGGTTTTCTCTCTCTCTCTCTATCTCTCTCAGGTCTCCTCTCTCTCTCAGGTCCTCTATCTCTCTCTCTTTATCTCTCTCTCTGTCTCAGGTATCCTCTATCTCTCTCTCAGGTCCTCTCTCTCTCTCTCTCTCTCAACAACGAGAAGGACTTTAGGAGAGAACGAACGAACGAATCATTTATTGCGTAGGCCTCGGGCCTGTTGCAAAATTATAATACATCAACAGGACGAAATAAACTGGACATATTTTCCAAGACTGGCAACCAGTCTTGATCGAGGCGCGTACGCGGAGACAAACGAGAGTCAAGCAACGACACGCGAATCATGGCTTCCGTGCTGTCCGCCTCGGCTGCTGCCGTCTCAGGGTTGGTCTGTCGCCATCTCCATGGCTACTGCTGCACTCAGGGCCTCCAACTGGGGCTGCGTCTGGTGGACGGACTTTAATGGGTCGTCTGGGGGTAGCAGGCCATTGTCTCTCTCTTGTGTAGGAACGGGATGGAATGGGGCGATCAGATGAGGAGCTGATATCACGGCCACCTTTATCCCTCTCCGCGCACTGCTCCGCAGTTTTCACTTCAGGGTTGAGAGAGAGAGAGAGAGAGAAACAGGGAGAGAGAAAGAGAGAGAGGAGAGAGAGGAGAGAGAGGGAGAGAGAGAGAGAGAGAGAGAGAGAGAGAGAGAGAAAGAGAGAGAGAAAGAAAGAAAGAAAGAGAGACAGAGAAAGAGCGAGCGAGCGAGCGAGAGAGAGAGAGAGAGAGAGAGAGAGAGAGAGAGAGAGACGGGGGGGGGGTTAGGGGGGTTGATATATCTTAACTGCTGGGCATTTTGCCCATCAGCTGGCGACTATTGCGAATACATGTCCATAAAAGATTCAAAACCTTGTTCACGACTCTGTGGCTCGAGTAGATAAGACGACATTCCTGCGGCTCTGCTTGCTAGGTTGGAAGAGTTACCACTTCAATGCCAGTCGCTGGACCATTGTAGTTACTCTAGAAACTTTGTTGACATCATTGCTGATGGGGCGAGAACCTTCCTCCTGGAAAGTGACAGGTGAGTCTGGAACCATGGTAGTTGTGCTGCGCTTTCGCGAGGACGACGGCAGACCATTACTTGCGTGCGACATTGAGAGAAGACCTTGTAAACGGAAGACTCCGCCACAGCGGCGACGCGACCAACAACAAGCCGAGCAATATAGAGCAAAAGGTGACCAGACAGCAGTCGCCAGTTTATTACTCGAAAATCTGAGTGAAAATGCTGTTGCAACATCCATTGCAACTGCTGCTTCTGCTGTTGCTGCTGCTGCTGCTGCTGCTGCTGCTGCTGCACGAAACTCATACGACACTGCGAGGAGAGATACTATTGCCACCTCTTCCGTGACCTTTAAATTAGACCCTTCAAGTGCATCGTTTTACTGGGAGAGAGCCTGCCGCATCGCCAATCACCACCATTTAGAAATCTCCCGCCGTAACA
>JAWQFJ010032227.1:12500-28755 GCA_034096865.1 Theodoxus fluviatilis | reverse complement strand
CCCAACCCCGTTCCCTTCATGTCCGCAGTGCGATGCCGTAATGCAGTTTCTGGTGGGTCTGGAGCACTCCCTGGAGCTCATCATGGTGCACTCCATAGCTTTCTATGATGACTCTTGAAGTGCTTTCCTCAAGGAAGTTCTCTCACCAGTGCTGTTGATGATTGGGACACAAATGCACCAGCACTAACCCTGCTAATGACCCCCTGTGTGTGTAATGACCTGTGTGTGTGTGTGTGTGTGTGTGTGTGTGTGTGTGTGCGTGTGTGTGCTTGCTTATGCGTGCATGAGCGAGTACGTTTGTACGTCTAGCTGTCTCCCTGCTTCCCCACTAGTGATGGTGTATGTGCGTGTGCCTACCCCTTCTCGTGACTATTTCTGTCAGCTTGTAAGTTTTTCAGTCTGTATGCCTGCCTGAGTATGCGTTTCAACGTCTTGTGCCCCCCCCCCCCCCCTTCCCTCCCTCCCTCCCTCCCTCCCTCTTTCTCTCTCTCTCTCTCTCTCTCTCTCTCTCTCTCTCTCTCTCTCTCTCTCTCTCTCTCTCTCTCTCTCCATCCTCTATGCTTTAAGGCATAAAATGAATGCGGATGCAGACATGAATTGCATGATGTGAAATGTTGTCATTTCTATTCCATCCCCTTCGTAATGGGCCAATGGCCTATCGAAAATAAAGCGTTCGTTTGCTCTCTCTCTCTCTCTCTCTCTCTCTCTCTCTCTCTCTCTCTCTCTCTCTCTCTCTCTCTCTCTCTCTCTCTCTCTCTCTCTCTCTCTCTCTCTGCCGATCCATTCACCCCACCCCCACTTCCCTTCCTCGCTCTATATCTCCTTCCTTACACCACTATCAACCAGCAAAACTTGTCACTTCTGCCAACACCAACGACGACGTCCAGCAACAAAGCTGTGCAGAGAAACCAGACGCTTACAGCAGCCTCACTACGCAGACTGCCCCGCTGGTGATGGGGACGTCGCGGAAGGACGTTCGTGACACCATGACGTCTCCGTGCTAGATGGACGGGCGCAGGCCGTCTCCTTCGAACCGGGGCACATTCACAGCCCATTCCAACCTCCCTCAATCGGAAGGGGACCCTTGCAAATCTTTCACCAGCGAATCATTTCGCGCCCATTCGCTCCCCTGGATCTCCTCCCCTAAGGTGCCCTGTCCAACAATTTGGAGGCTGGCCTCATTTTCGCCATGAAGATTTGGACTTCGCTGTGGGCTTGCACGAGAGGAGCTGCGCTGGAATCATGGGCCGATCAATACAGACCTCCAGACATCGTTTCAAAGACTCTCTCTCTCTCTCTATCTCTGTCTCTCTCTCTCTCTCTCTCTCTCTCTCTCTCTCTCTCTGTCTCTCTCTCTCTCTCTCTCTCTGTCTCTCTCTCTCTCTTTCTCTCTCTCTTCTCTCTCTCTCTCTCTCTCTCTCTCCCTCCCTCTCTGTCTCTCTCTCTCTTTCTCTCTCTCTCTTCTCTCTTCTCTCTCTCTCTCTCTCTCTCTCTCTCTCTCTCTCTCTCTCTCTCCTCCCTCCCTCCCTCCCTCCCTCCCTCCTCTCCTCCCTCCTCCCTCCTCCCTCCTCCCTCCTCTCTCTCTCTCTCTCTCTCTCTCTCTCTCTCTCTCTCTCTCTCTCTCTCTCTCTCTCTCTCTCTCTCCCCAATAAGTATTCAGATTCAAGAACAAATACTTATCGTACTCGATAAACGGAAGTGAGGCACAAAAGACACTCGACTTTGTTATGTATGTATATTATAGTTCAAAGCGTCGCAGGGAACATTTTGATTAAAGCTGTACATAACCTCTCCCCTTACCTATAGATAAATCAAAGCAAGCATCTCTGGGTGAGATTGGCTAAACCAAACACTGCCAATACTAATTCAGTATATCTATGTTCAGTCTCAGGTATTTGATAATCCTTCTGTGACCTGTTCGACTGTTTTTTGGAAACGCTGAGTCTGCGATTCTCTTTTAACTTACACTACTTTGAGACAAAGACGTACATTATCAATGAACCAAACGTGTTTGTGTAGTTTGATGAATTTTTAATCTGATTACTGAAAAATCTGAGATGTTTCATCCCCTCCTGTAAATGTATCAACGTATGTTTATAACACATGTTGATTACAATCATTCCGCACACACGTATTATTGTAACTATGATGGGTCGTCGGCTGCAATAAAGAATCTCTCCCTCTCCCTCTCTCTCTCTCTCTCTCTCTCTCTCTCTCTCTCTCTCTCTCTCTCTCTCTCTCTCTCTCTCTCTCTCTCTCAGAATTTTTTTAACACAGTGAATAACACTAGGTGTCAAATAATAGGCAGACAAATGGACACAAAGATGTACAACAACAAAAATAGAGAGAGAAATAGAAGAAAAAGTAGACAGATGTGGGGTGTATCGAGTTCAAGGGCGTGAAAAAAAAAACCTAGGAAACAGCACTTGACAGCAACCACTCTTCAATACTCGTGTGGATAATTATGGGTGGGCGGTTCTTTTCGACAAAATTGAAACAGAAAACGAGACGATGATGGATGCTAGATAACATTTTATGGACGGACACTGGAGAGAGCGGAAGAAAGAGAAAATTAATTTTAAAATACCACATTTGTTCAATCAGACAATTGACCCATTCATCACGATTATTGGAGAAACAACAGGAGAAACTCAATCATGCTGGAGGAAGAAACACGATTATTCAAAAACGATTTCTCATCATGTCGTGGGAACAACACAAGGACTGGCATCCTATCTCATTTCCACAGAACCTCGGCAGAGGAATCCACTCAACAGCAAATAAAAAGTCCAGCCCCTCTGCATCTCGACAGAATAAAAATCAATTTTGCGTCGAGGGCGAATCACCCCCCACCCCCCACTCCCACCCCCTCTGTAACTAACATCAGACTGCACCCGTCCACGTTCGAATTCAACGACCAAAAAGGTCGAGGTTCGGGCGCTGGTTTCATATAGCGAATTGTCGGGCACGTCTGTGTCTCAAGCCCCTTTACACTTGACACCCTGGTCAATGAGCCACTTGATCAGTCCTTCACTGACAACTCGCGACAAACACAGCGACGGCCTTCACGGGATGCACATGTCCTCTACACTCCCCGGGAAGTATTCCAACCCGAGGCTGGCTCGTGGCCGCAAGGGTGGGGTTGATCGCACTACAGCGCGGGGCAACTCTGTCCTCTTAGGTACCCAGTTACACTCCTGGGTGGAGAGAAGCGATGTGAAGCAAAGCACCTTGCCCAAGGAGGCGACTCTAGGATGCACACAGCTTCTGCGAGCGCTCTAACCACCAGACTAGAATCTCAACGACAGAAAGAACAAAAAAACATGGCCATGGAATACCAACCAGAAACTTTTCTTAACAGCAAGAATCAAAACTAAATCAAAAAGAAATATGCTGTGGTGGATTTGGGTTTTTTAATCAAAAGGTTTTCGCCACTCATACCAGGAAATAATATTCATTTGAAAGTCGACGTCTGGGATTTAAAAGATCAAAGTATCGCCCAATACGCTTGCACACACACACAAAAACTGTAAATGTTCAAAGGTTATTTAAAAAGTGAGTTTAAAAAGCATACGTCCAAAGACTCATCTCCTACAGAACAAATTGAAAATTGGCCTTCAGTTCTGCCGCCAGCCGATCCTAAACAACAAAACTGTGTCCAATTGCAGGACTGTGACGTCATTTAGCCCACTTCCGCAGCTGCGCACTTCTGTCCCACATACTCTACCAGACGGAATCTGCCACCGTTCGGTCATGTGATCTCATTCTCAAATACTATGCACGCCATTTAAAGTTGGAAGATGGTTCAGGGATAGTATTCTTGTCGTAGAAGATTTTTCCAACATTATTTCCTCAACAACTCCAACATTAAGCTTGATAGGGCATATATTTTTTACAAATTCGATAACATAAATTATTGGTGAAGAAATGAGAATTTGATCGTGGGTTTTTTTCTTGATGATATTATAGGAAAACTAGAGAACTTTCCCCTTCACTAATGACGTAATTAATGTGGTATGCATTCATTATATCACGTGACCGAACGGTGACAGACTATCTGGTAGTCTCTGTGGCACAGAATGATGACTGCATAGACCGACAACTTTTTTTGGTTTTTTATTTACCTTTTTTCTACTGCATATCCACGCCAGTTTCAAAACTTGTAGAGCAGATGTGCGAACGAAGACACACATACACACACACACACTCTCTCTCTCTCTCTCTCTCTCTCTCTCTCTCTATATATATATATATATATATATATATATATATATATATATATATATATATATATAGCATATATTGTATTAACCATATGTTGCAAGGAATTGCAAAGATCGTACGTATTTGCAATGGGCCGATGGCCTATGCAATAAAGTTCAGTTCAGTTCAGTTCTCTCTCTCTCTCTCTCTCTCTCTCTCTCTCTCTCGCTCGCTCGCTCTCTCTCTCTCTCTCTCTCTCTCTGTCTCTCTCTCTCTCTCTCTCTCTCTCCCTCCCTCCCTCCCTCCCTCCCTCTCTCTCTCTCTCTCTCTCTCTCTCTCTCTCTCTCTCTCTCTCTCTCTCGCTCGCTCGCTCGCTCGCTCTCTGTCTCTCTCTGTCTCTCTCTGTCTCTCTCTCTCTCTCTCTCTCTCTCTCGCTCGCTCGCTCGCTCTCTCGTTCGCTCGCTTTCTCTCTCTCGCTCTTTCTCTCTCTCGCTCTCTCTCTCTCTCTCTCTCTCTCTCTCTCTCTCTCTCTCGCTCACTCTCCCTCCCTCCCTCCCTCCCCCCCCCCCTCCCCCCTTCCTCCAGGACCAGGTTTCAACGTGGACAGACTCGCTCTAGACTGCAGGGATGTACATCACCCAGGCAGTACATCAGCCAGGCAGTATATCATTGCCAGGAAATCACCTGACTAGTCTACATCCGTGGTCTTTGACGAATTCATCAAGATTATCCCGACGTTTGTGGAGAATCCGTAATGGGAGAAGTGCAACCGATGGGGAGACACGCCTCGATATTCATCAAGAGCTGCTGGGACTAAATATAAATTATCTGTGCACCAACTGCTTCTCTGACATAATACTGTCTGCAAAGACTGAAGAACCCTCAGCATGGCGCTGTTGTATTCTTCTCGTTGCTCAATGTGCCAAAACTGAATCAATGAATTGATTCATTATTGAATGGAGTTATACGGCCTATTAGCCTTTTAAGACTGAGTAATATAAGGCCATCGATCCCAAGACTGAGGCAGACTGCTGCCAACGCCTTGCCACTGCAGCGAGCGTAGACACAGGTCTGCCTCTGCAGCGAGCGAAGACACAGGTCTGCCACTGCAGCGAGCGAAGACACAGGTCTGCCACTGCAGCGAGCGAAGACACAGGTCTGCCTCTGCAGCGAGCGAAGACACAGGTCTGCCTCTGCAGCGAGCGAAGACACAGGTCTGCCTCTGCCTCCATCACTGCCGTGACGACTGGCGTTCCTTGCCCCATCTGCAACCGCTTCTGGGCTTCAACTTCGGCCTCCAAAGTCACACGTATGCCCACCACCACATAAGATGGCCGCACTGCATGTAGTCTTCTTCCGCCCACGAGCGGCTACCAAAGTTCAAGGCCATTGACCACGAACATTACTGGAGCAGCTTAGAGTAAGACCAGGTCTAGATTTCCCGATATATTTTCCTTTTGGGAATGGCGTTGGTAGACGCAGTCAATCTTGTCCCCCAGCCCACAGACGCACCTACTGCCAAGTCCATTCTTATGCCCCACCCCACAGACGCACCTACTGCCAAGTCCATTCTTATGCCCCACCCCACAGATGCACCAACTTTGGCAGAAATAACTCAGACTCACGTTTGGTGTGTCAATGCGGCCAAGTCCTATGCAAACAATCTGAGGATGTTTGAATTCCTCAAAACTAATGTAAGGCATACATTTGTTTTGATCATAAGCAGATCATCCATCATCATAACAAAAAATATATGACATTGACAGAAATCAGCTGTGCGAAAATGTCACAAGACACAAAATCATTGTGAATAATTCTGAATCACTGAGAACTGTTGGCAGGCTTAGAAATTGCTCTGATCAAATACAGAGGATCAGTTTCCAGTTTATTTGGGGTTTTACTTAAACCTCAACCTGGCACAATACTGTAAAGGAACAAATGAGAGGAAACGCAGAAACACGTCCAGTGCCAAGGATTGGTATTCAAAATGAACAAGCCAAGAATTGTCAGTCTCTGCTCTGCCTGTGGTGGCACTAACATTTGCAGCTTCTCACGCCACAGCTCCTATGGATTCATTACAGAAGGTCTTGTTGGAGGTTTATCTTCACCTTCCCC
Source organism: Theodoxus fluviatilis (assembly GCA_034096865.1). Lineage (NCBI taxonomy): Eukaryota > Metazoa > Mollusca > Gastropoda > Cycloneritida > Neritidae > Theodoxus > Theodoxus fluviatilis. The sequence continues at coordinate 22,437 of JAWQFJ010032227.1, read as the reverse complement.
CGGCTCCCCGTGACTGGCGCTGAGACGATCATTTCAAACCAAGTACAGACTGCAAAAACAATTACTTCAGCACGACAGACGTGGGTGGGCGCTATCACCGTCATACAAGTCGGCTCACTCTTTCAGCACCTGACAAGGACGAGACAAGGACGTGACCAGCTGTCCGTCAAGCCAAGGATACGATTCGATGTGGGAATATCTTCAGTGTTGTTTGCCTTGGAACAAAAAAAGAAAAGGAAGATCTGCGGCACGGTCAAGAAGACCCCAGGAAAGGGTACGGTTCCTTGGTCATTGGAGTTGTCCTTCAGTCAGAACCGTCAACAGTGTCTTGTTTCCAATGCCAAATGACAGGGAGGAGGAAAATAAGGTACCTAGGGAAGGCAAGACGTTTTGTGTGGCACCATCCGCCCAGGGCTCCGGTTGCGAAATGTGACAGCTCGCAAGGACACCCACGTGCCCAATTGTGAAGCTGGCGCAGCGGAAAGTGCCAAAAGAAAGGCATCGATAATCAAGCGGCATAAAAAGAATTTCTTCCCGAAGAATCAACCGACGCCTACTCCTCCACAGCAAGTGCGACAAACTTGCGTCGATCCTGACAGAAACTGCCTGGCTTCTCATAGGGACTCATCATGGATGCTGTGAAACCCAACTCGTGCTTTCACTTCATGTAGTCTTCTTGTATGCAACATACCTCCCTCCAATCACTGGAGGAGCACAACCTTGTCGATCTCTAGCATGCTCACAGAAACTTACAGGGATCGTGATTGAAACCGTCTTCCTCAGGAAGTGTAAGAAAACTGTTATTCTGACTGTTGCAAGAAAGCGACTAAAAGGGTTCCATCCAGATTCTACATAATAAAATTATATGCCTCCCCCCCCCCTCTCTCTCTCTCTCTCTCTCTCTCTCTATCTCTCTGTCTCTCTCTCTCTCTCTCTGTCTCTCTCTCTCTCTCTCTGTCTCTCTCTCTCTCTCTCTGTCTCTCTCTCTTTGTGTCTCTCTCTGTCTGTCTCTGTGTGTGTGTGTGTGTGTCTCTCTCTCTCTCTGTCTCTCTGTCTCTGTCTGTCTCTCTCTCTCTCTCTCTGTGTGTGTGTCTCTCTCTCTCTCTGTCTCTCTTTGTCTCTCTCTGTCTCTCTCTGTCTCTCTGTCTCTCTGTCTGTCTCTCTCTCTCTCTCTCTCTCTCTCTGTGTCTCTCTCTGTGTCTCTCTGTCTGTTTCTCTCTGTCTGTCTGTCTGTCTCTCTCTCTCTCTCTCTCTCTCTCTCTCTCTGTATCTCTCTCTGTCTATCTCTGTCTCTGTCTCTCTCTCTGTGTCTCTCTCTGTCTGTCTGTCTGTCTCTCTCTCTCTCTCTCTCTCTCTCTCTCTCTCTCTCTCTCTCCCCCCCCCCCCCCCCTCCCTCCACACTACAAATCCCTGCTTTATATTCCTGTGTTATGCAGTCATTCAGTCCCAGAGGCGTTGTGCCCACTCACCAGGGCTGTTGTTGTTGGGGTGGGTGTTGTCCTTGGCGTGCACGCCATCAGTCTGCACATGGGTCTTCAGGGTCTTCCAGCGCTCGTCACGGAGGGGGTCCACCATGCAGATCTGCAGGCACACATACACGCAGAGGGTCAGACAAAAGCAGTGGGATTGTGAGGCGACTATCACCATGTCTGATCTCAAGCCGCTTTATGCTCTACGACCGTATCGCCCTGCCACTTGATTAAAAAAGACACGTTTCATCATGATAAATGCTGATCACCCCCTCCACACAGAATTCCACTCCAGACTCCTATGTCACAGTCTAAGATTCCGTCCTCAAAAAAAAAAAAACACACACACACACAGACAGATACCATCGATCTCCTGTACCAACTGCCATAAATATCGATCTTTAACACGAACTAGTCTTCTGAACTACAGTATGATTTAAACCTCTGGCAGTGCAACCACACCTTTCTTTCATTTTATTAAACCTCATTTTTGCAACTTGAGTCTTGCACTGCAAAGTTTCTGTTGTATGTGATCATTTACCTAATGCCAGGGAAATGAAACGTTAATGTCCATATTTGGGATTATTAAAAACCGCTGGTGCTGAACCTCCAGGTTTTGGCATTAAAACAACAACAACAACAACAACAACAAAAAGATCGGGTTCGAACCCGCAACATCTCGAGAAAAGAGGGGGAAGAAAGTAAGGTTCGAACCCGCAACCTCTCACGTGTACAACAACGGGTGGGGTGGCTCTCTCTCTCTCTCTCTCTCTCTCTCTCTCTCTCTCTCCTCTCTCTCTCCTCTCTCTCTCTCTCTCTCTCTCTCTCTCTCTCTCTCTCTCTCTCTCTCTCTCTCTCTCTCTCTCTCTCTCGAATACTATACATACATTAACCAAAAAAAGCTTCTGTGCGGATTCGAACCCGTACGCGCATCCCCTACAACCAAGCGAATACATGACGTTTCGTACCCTGGACATTTTGTACCCTGGACGTTTCATACCCTGGTCGTTGTGTACCTCATTTAGTCGATTCGTACCTTTTCTACCCTAACCCTAACTCTAACCCTAACCCTAACCCGTAGTTGGGGTTAGGGTTAGGGTACGAAAGGACTAGGTACGAAACGTCCAGGGTACAAAACGACCCGCATCGTAAAATAAAAAATCCTTCCTTCTCCTCGAAATTACGTTATTCGACGTCCAATGATCACGTCACACATTTTGCATTGGGACTCTGTTGTAGCGTTTTCTTGGCAACACCAAAACGTTAAAAAGTCACTTTCTTTTCAAACCTCGATTCTGAAAATTTGATACATTCAATCAGACCTAACTTCCAGTAAGTGTGCAAAATGTCAAGGAAATCCGTCCAGTAGTTTTTGAGATATAAGCTGACATACACACACACACTGACAGACAGACAGACAGACAGATAAAGCTGTGAGGATCTCCAGTAAACCTGGAGGGATAAAGTATATATCATGATATGTTCATCCCTCGCTGACCCCTCAAGATAAGCACAATGACAGACAGATACGACATAAACAGTCAGGTACGGGCATTTTCTCCGCGCCACTGGGAGTATTCCAACCCCGACGCATAGCAGGATCAATCCCACTGCAGTGTGCCTTCACTGGCGTCACAGATAGTGGGCGTCACTCCTCTGGTGGGGGGAAGCAATGAGAGTTAAGCACTCTGCCCAAGAATGGGATCAGGAATGCTTCAGACAACGCCATTCCTAGCCGCAAGCATTAGCGGGTTAGCGCCCTAGCCACGATGGTAGAGCCCCATTCAGCTAGGAAGATCTATCCACCCTCCCAGAGAGCTCCACTCCACTCCGCCAGTCACTGCGGCACAGAGCCAACACGCTCACTGTGGCACGGAGACAACACGCTCACTGTGGCACAGAGACAACACGCTCACTGTGGCACAGAGACAACACGCTCACTGCGGCACAGAGACAACATGCTCACTGCGGCACAGAGACAACACGCTCACTGCGGCACAGAGACAACACGCTCACTACGGCACAGAGACAACACGCTCACTGCGGCACAGAGACAACACGCTCACTGTGGCACAGAGACAATATGCTCACTGCAGCACAGAGAAAATATGCTCACTGTGGTACAGAAACATCACACTCATTGAGGGCACAGAGACAACACGCTCACTGCAGCACAGAAACACGCTCACTGCAGCACAGAGACAACACGCTCACTGCGGCACAGAGACAACACGCTCACTGTGGCACAGAGACAACACCCTCACTGCAGCACAGAAACACGCTCACTGTGGCACAGAGACAATAAGCTCACTGCGGCACAGAGACAGCACACTCACTGTGGCACAGAGACAACACGCTCACTGTGGCACAGAGACAACACGCTCACTGCGGCACAGACACAACACGCTCACTACGGCACAGACACAACACGCTCACTGCGGCACAGAGACAACACGCTCACTGCGGCACAGACACAACACGCTCACTGTGGCACAGAGACAGCCCGCTCACTGTGGCACAGACACAACATGCTCACTGCGGCACAGACACAACACGCTCACTGCGGCTCAGATACAATATGCTCACTACGGCACAGAGACAACACGCTCACTGCGGCTCAGACACAACACGCTCACTGCAGCTCAGACACAACACGCTCACACACAACACGCTCACTGCATCACAGACAACACGCTCACTGTGGCACAGAGATAGCCCGCTCACTGCGGCACAGACACAACACGCTCACTGCGGCACAGACACAACACGCTCACTGCGGCACAGACACAACACGCTCACTACGGCACAGAGACAACATGCTCACTGCGGCACAGACAACACGCTCACTGCGGCACAGACACAACACGCTCACTGCGGCACAGACACAACACGATCACTGCGGCACAGAGACAATATGCTCACTACGGCACAGAGACAACACGCTCACTGCGGCACAGAGAAAATATGCTCACTGCAGAACAGAGACAGCACACTCACTGCGTCACAGACAGAACACGCTCACTGCGGCACAGAGACAATATGCTCACTGTGGCACAGAGACAATATGCTCACTGCGGAACAGAGACAGCACACTCACTGTGGCACAGACACAGCACGCTCACTGTGGCACAGACACAACACGTTCACTGCGGCACAGAGACAACACGCTCACTGCGGCACAGAGAAAATAATTATGCTCACTGCGGCACAGACACAGCACGCTCACTGTGGCACAGACACAACACGTTCACTGCGGCACAGAGACAACATGCTCACTGCGGCACAGAGACAACACGCTCACTGCAGCACAGAGAAAATATGCTCACTGCGGCACAGAGACAACACGCTCATTGCGGCACAGAGAAAATATGCTACTGCGGCACAGAGACAACACGCTCACTGCGGCACAGAGATAACACGCTCATTGCGGCACAGAGAAAATATTCTCACTGCGGCACAGACAATACGCTCACTGTGGCACAGACACAGCACGCTCTCTGCGGCACAGAGACAATACGCTCACTGAGCAAGTGCAGAACAAGGCAGTCTCTGACGAGTCAGCATTTCTTTCAGTGGGTTTACAGTTCAAAGTTCACAGTTCACAGTAATTTATTTCGCCAAGTGACATCATTTAAAAAACGAGCATGAGGAAAACTAAGTGATGAAGGCTAAAAGAAACAAAACAAAAAGCCAAACGCACGCATCGCTTACACACCCTAACACGCCGTTTATACAAAAACCATATGGACATCACCTCATGTACCTCACTCACGCCACACACGCAGCTGCACACAGACAAGAGATAAGACTGCACCTGGAACCAAAGGGTTAACTGGTAAATGGGGCAATATACAATGAACAGCTAAAGTTACTGTTTAAGAACTGTTGACAAAAGAGGTACAAACTAAGAATAATACACACACCCTCCCCCCCACCCCCACCCCTTTTAAGTGACTGACGAATACATAAAGACAATAAATAATACATATGGACAGAGACACGACCACTAAGACGTACCCCCCCCCCCCCCCATCCCACCCCCCGTCACCACATAAAAAGTATACAATAGAACAATACAAAAACAGCCCTGCACAAGTGAAAGCTACAAGAAGACCAACTCCCCTCCCTCCCCCCCCCCCCCTACACTCAGTAGCAGTCCATATGTCCCAGAGGAAGGCAAAGGAGAAAGTGTCACTGTCACAGATGTGGAGAAGTGTGTGCGCACCGACGACAGGATCAGTGGTGGCAAAGCTGCCTGGGGGTGTTCTGGACAGCGTTGAGCTCCGTCATCGCCGTGGGGAAGAACGAGTTACTCTTTCCACTACAGCACGGTACAACTGGAGCATGATCTCCGGAGACAGCCCAAACTTCTTGAGCTGCCTCAGGAAATACAGCCGCTGCTGGGTACTCCTATGGATGCCGTCAATGCTGTTGCCCCAACTGAGGTCAGAGGAGATGAGCGTGCCGAGGAACTTAAAACAGTCCACGATCTCGATGGCCTGGCCGCCGATCATCAGTGGATCGATAGGAGTCGGATTCTTTCTCAGGTCGACGATCATTTCCTGGGTCTTGGTGGTGTTCAGCTCCAGACTGTTCTCATCACACCACGACCCCAAGCAGTCGACTTTCCGGCGGTAGTGGGATTCGTCCGCGAACTTGATGAGCTGCACAGACTCGTAATGGGACACGCAGTTGTTCGTGTAGAGGCAGTAGAGGAGAGGGGACAGAGCGCACCCCTGGGGGGCACCAGTGTTCAGGATAAGGGTCTGGGAGGTGAGGTCGCTGATCTTAACGACCTGGGGACGACGCAGGAGAAAGTCCAGGACCCAGTGACAGATGGATGGGGAGAGGTCGAGGGCCAGCAGCTTGTCAAAGAGTCTCTGGGGGACGATGGTGTTAAAAGCGCTGGAGTAGTCCACAAAGAGGAGTCGGGCATAGTTGGGCGACTTCCTCATATTTAGGGGACACCCACTCTCCCCAATAAATGCCGGTGTTGCTGATGCCATCTGTGCATGGCAGGGAATCGAGTCTTTTATGCTGACAGATGTTCCGACCTCGACGATTTATTTTTTCAATGTGGAGAATAAAAATATTTTTTCAGCCACTGAAAATTTCCTTTATCGTCACTGGATCAATTGACAAGACGCAAAGATCTTTCCCGATTATCCTAACATGATTTGTAGAGCGTAATTTCTGCACTTCGATCAAAATTGGGTTATTTGAATATGGGCAAAAGGGCAAAAGGACCCCAAAAAGGCAATTTCACTTGGCTCTCACAATGCTCCCCTGAAGGAGCCAACGCTGTGCCCCAGCCTGAGCACACAAATACAATGCTAAGACACAGGTGAAATTACGGTAGGAAATCGATGAAATCTGACATTTCAAGTGGCCAGCATTGGTGTGCACACACTGCTTTCACACACTCGATTGAGGATCATATTCTCAAATCAATTTTTAACAAGAAGGGCAAAGCCCATACGACTCACATGCTTGACCTTGACCTTTATATGACCTTGACCTTCAGGTGACCTTCAAGGTCAAGGTCAAACAACTAAACCTACCAATGACATCATACACTAAGAAATGCTTTACACATTTTTCCTACCAAAATACATGAGACCTTGACCCAAGGTCAAGGTCATCCACGGTCATGCAACACAAAGCTGTTAATTCAAGACATAGGAAGCACAATGGTGCTTATTGGCACTTTCTACCATGAGATATGGTCACTTTTAGTGGTTCACTACCCCATTTTGGTCACATTTCATAAGAGTCAAAGTGGCCTTGACCTTGATGATATGTGACCAAATGTGTCTCATGATGAAAGTATAACATGTGTCCCACATAATTATTAAGTTTGAAACAGTTATCTTCCATAGTTCAGGGTCAGGATCACTTCAAAATATGTATACAATCCAACTTTGAAGAGCTCCTGTGACCTTGACCTTGAAGCAAGGTCAACCAAACTGGTATCAAAGGATAGGGCATACTTTGCCCTATATATCATATATAGGTCAGGTATCCAATCTCAAAAACTTCAGAGAAAATTGAGAAAATGTGAAAATTTGCTGTTTTTTGGACAACATTTATGGCCCCTGCGACCTTGACCTTGAAGCAAGGTTAAGTCACTATGTATGTTTTTTGAGGCCTTGTCATCATACACCATCATGCCACATTTGGTATTGATAGACTTAATAGTCTCCGAGAAAAATCCAACGTTAAAGTTTTCGGACGCCCAGACGCCCGGACCGGACGCCCGGACCGGACGCCCGGACGGACGAAAAGGGTGAGTACATAGACTCACTTTTGCTTCGCATGTGAGTCAAAAAATTACATACACGTATATATACATCCATACATATGTGTATATATAAACGTTATGTGAATCAATATTAAATTTCAACGTGGTTGATCGGTTGATGGGTTGATAGATTGAATGATTGATTGATGACTGATTCAGACAGACAGACCGACAGACAGACAGACAGACAGACAGACAAGACAGACAAACAGACAGACAGACAGACAGACAGACAGACACACAGACAGACACACAGACAGACACACAGACAGACACACAGACAGACACACAGACACACTCACACAGATGCACACACACAGACCCACACAGACAAGGACCCAGACACGGACACAGACACAGTCACAGACGCAGACACACACGGACGGACGGACGGACAGATGGACGGACAGACACACACACACACACACACACAGACACAGACAGATGGATGGACGGACAGACTGAGACACACAGTCACACACACAGACACTCACACTGACACAAACAGCAGGACAGACGGACGGACGGACGGACAGTGAGGCATGCACGTACACATGCACACTCACATAGGCCGCGCACACACACACACACACACACACAGAGCCACACACACACAGAGCCACACACACACAGAGCCACACGCACACACACACACACACACACATATACATACACACACAATCACACACACACACACAGTCACACACACACATAAACACACACACACACACACACACACAAATACCCTGACACACACACATACACACACACACATATACACACACACACAAATACCCCCACATACACACACAAACACACACACACACACACACACACACACACACACACACACACACACACACACACACACACACTGTGACGAGATCACCCCCCCCCCCCCCCTTTCTCCCTCCCCCCTTTAGTACTGACTAATCTGTAGTATGTAAATTAGTGTGGCCGCCAACCATGTTAAAAATAGTAACGTTAAAGTGTGTTGTGGCTCGCCAGCCATAGTTTACTCTGAACTGTTTTGGTGATTTTTGTGCTTAATGGCCTTGCATAGCCTAAAGAGGTTGCTGGGCCGTAAGATACCATCCATATATTCAATCATTGGTGCATGCTTGCTGATAGTGCAGAACAGAGACATGTGATTGGCTCCATTTCCAAAACGTGAATGGAGAAATCTGGAGATAGACCTTGGCTTTATATGGGGACCCTGTGATTGGACAGCGAGGTGGAGTGGACGTGGCCCGAGTGTTTCCATTATTGCTCTGCGTATAAAAACCCTGGCCGCCAGTGTCAGGGGCACGGATTCAACCAACCACCGAAGACCATCACCGTGTGTAAAGCGCCGCCCGTCTCCCCGCTCCATACCATCTGAAGAGTGAAGCGCCTGCCCCCAGGGTCGAGTCAAGTCGTCGCGCTCTCTCCAGCCTCGGAAATTACGAGGCGTATCCCCACCCCCACGCCATCTAAAGTCAAGTCGTCGCGCTCTCTCCAGCCTCGGAAATTACGAGGCGTATCCCCACCCCCACGCCATCTAAAGTCAAGTCGTTGCGCTCTCTCCAGGGTCCGAAATTACAAGCGTATCTGGCGTGTCGAGATGGAGGGGAGGGACCTCCAGTCGCTGGGGCTGGGTCCCTTCGAGGCGAGGACAAACAGAGACGACTACCACTTGATGTCCAGAGAGCAGCAGGTCGTCCTTATCAGGCTGCGCACCGGCCACAACAGGCTCAATGCTCACATGAACCGAAAGTACAGGCTGGCACCATCACCAACATGCGCATGTGGTCTGGAAGACCAAACAGCAGAACACATACTCCAGAGTTGTCCCTTACTTGAAGAAGAAAGGAGGGAAGTGTGGCCGTTACCAACTCCCCTGCAGACCAAACCATATGGCAGCCGCGACGACATGGAGAAAACGACGACATTCATTACCCATACCGGATTGACAGTATAGCCTCTGCGAACGAGAAGAAGATGAAGAACAAGCATATCTCCGCTTCCCCGCTGTTTGAAGCCAGCGTCTGAAATTACAAGCGTATCTCCGCTTCCCCGCTGTTTGAAGCCAGCGTCCGAAATTACAAGCGTTTCTTTGCCCCACAAGTGCAAGCGTCTACCTCCAGGGTCGGGCCAAGTCGTCGCGCTCGCCTGTGACCGAAGCTGC
>JAWQFJ010032227.1:0-7500 GCA_034096865.1 Theodoxus fluviatilis | reverse complement strand
AGAGAAAATTGAGAAAATGTGAAAAATGACTGTTTTTTAGACAACATTTATGGCCCCTGCGACCTTGACCTTAAAGCAAGGTTAAGTCACTATGTATGTTTTTTGAGGCCTTATCATCATACACCATCATGCCACATTTGGTATTGATAGACTTAATAGTCTCCGAGATAAATCCAACGTTAAAGTTTTCGGACGCCCGGACGCCCGGACCGGATGGACGCCCGGACCGGCCACCCGGACCGGCCGCCCGGACGGACGAAAAGGGTGAGTACATAGACTCACTTTTGCTTTGCATGTGAGTCAAAAAGTAACCACTGAAGCAGACTGCATTGACGACGTTGCCATAACTTCATTTTTTCAACAAACTTTGCATAAACTAACACTAGCCTGAATTAGTCAAGGCCAGCTATAGTCCTTGCCAGTGATTGCCTTGGCTAGCACATTGTAGTCCTGTGAAGCCCGCCTGGGCTCCGCAGACTGTTCAGGACCTACCGCCATTTTCTTGACTTCGAAGGAGTGGAGGGTGGCAGAGCAGACGATCATCTGCAGTCTCTTCCCGTCGTTGGTGATCTTGGGGATGGCTTTGTGCAGCTTCTCGATCAGCGGTCCGTAGCCAGCAGACAACAGGCCGTCCTGAAGGAAGAGCAAGACTTTCACCATCGCTACAGGCGTTCCATCTCTTTACCGCCTGTCTTTCATGTCGCCCTAGCGTGATAAGTACACTACTGAGGAGCCATCATCCTTGGCCTAAAATTCTTTCCGTGCGCCAGACAACAAGCGAACGCCTCCAATACAGTGCAACATGGCCACAGGCGTGTAGATATGAGTGTGAATGCATGTTTGTATCAATGTGTCTGTCCTCTCCTCAAATTTTTCCCTTCTTCTCTCTCTTACTCGATCATTTATTCCATCCATCCCTCCCTCCCTCCCTCCCTCCCATATGCACATGTACACACACATAAACGCATGCACACACACATATATATACATATACGCGCACGCGCACGAACACACACATACGCACAAAAACACACATATATACGCAGACACACAAACATACATTCACACATACACACACACACACACACACACACACACACACACACACATACACACACACACTCAGAAGCATGGTGGTACTTCACGCCAACTACCAGACGCCATGCAGCAGAGATAATCCGGAGACGAAGTCACGTGACTCACACACTCGTCCAGGACGAAGAAGCGAATCTGGTGCAGCGCCAGCTTCTCTGTGGAGATAAGGTCCTCCAGTCTTCCCGGTGTCCCCACCACAATGTCCACCTGTAAACAGGGAACAACAGTCGCAGTTAGATCTCTCTCTCTCTCTCTCTCTCTCTCTCTCTCTCTCTCTCTCTTGCTGTACAGGTATGACTTAGGTACAGTGTGGGAAAACCAAAGTGTGCAGAGTGAAACCAATTTCTTGCGGGAGCTTAAAAAAACGCATTTTGTGCGAATACAGACGCAGGTGCTCTGAATCTCTAGCGGGAAGTGCAGATATGATTTCTTCAGATTGTTTAATTAGATCTGCCTGGGGTAGAGAAAACCACCTCCTTGTACTTGACAAGAACATCTTTCGTGATGTATAGAAAGTAAGAGAAAGTAAGAGAGAGAGAAAGTAAGAGAGAAAGAGACAGAAACAGAGACACACAGACAGACAAAGAGACACAGAGACAGAGACACACAGAGTGAGAAAGAGAGAGAGAGAGAGAGAGAGAGAGAGAGAGAGAGAGAGACAGAGACAGAGAGAGAGAGAGAGACAGAGAGAGAGAGACAGACAGAGAGAGAGAGACAGGCAGGCAGACAGACAGACAGACAGACAGAGAAAGAGAGAGAGAGAGAGAGAGAGAGAGAGAGAGAGAGAGAGAGAGAGAGAGAGAGACAGACAGAGAGACACAGAGAGAGAGAGAGAGAGAGAGAGAGAGAGAGAGAGAGAGAGACTTTGACTCATTTATTGTATATAGGCCGACCGCCCTTGACAATGTAACATACGATGTCACAAATATGAACAAATCTTTACATACAATCAATGGCAGTTTTCCTCTCGTTGTTTTAAAGCATAATAGATGTACATAGCCACATTTCTTGTCGTTAACATATCTGCTGAAGTGAACATGAGTTGTATGAAATTCGTTCCGGCTTCTAAATGACGTTTGATGTACTTCTTCCTCAAGTCTTTATAGTAGGCGTAGTCTACCTGTTATGTTTGTTTTTTCTTTAGTGTTTTAAAGATGCTCACGCATCATCTATCTTTGTTTTTCTGTTTCGCCTGAGTGCGGATTTCTGCTCTTGATGAGAGAGACAGGCCTGACAGCGCATCTTGAAGGAATTCACTGCCTCCAGTCGCAGGAGCAAATTAGTACATGTGTCTGGCATCAGCGCATCTCTAACCCCCCCTTTCCCTATGTCCATCTTCCCCCCTTCTCAGATTTCACTGCTAGCCAATGGCCAAACATGGTAGGTCGCGTGACCTTTGGTTGGCCTGCTGGAACCGCGACGATCATCAGAGAGTCAATCAGAAAAGATCATTCAAACTATCTAGCGGCCCTTTGTCCATTCTCCCCTTCATTACCATAGTCCTGACTGCTTTGGGAACCGATGAACATTATCACCCTTTGGATGTGCCCATTGTGTGAGGAAAAAAATAAAGATATATCTTTCAGTTGCATTTTACCTTAACAGTCAATATACATTATTTATCTCTTAATTAGGGGAACTCCTTAAAAAGTTAATGAATACACATAAAACTTTAAAGTTCCAGAGAGAGAGAGAGAGAGAGAGAGAGAGAGAGAGAGACATACAGACAGACAGACAGACAGACAGACAGACAGACAGACAGACAGACAGACAGACAGACAGACAGACAGACAGACAGACAGACAGACAGACAGACAGACACAGAGAGAGAGAGAGAGAGAGACAGACAGAGACAGACAGACAGACAGACAGACAGACAGACAGAGAGAGAGAGAGAGATAGAGAGAGAGAGAGAGTATACACGTATGCATACAATTTATGCGCATGCGCACTCACACGCGCGCGAACGACTACTTGGTTTGGGTCTGCTGTTAAGTACTCTCTCTCTCTCTCTCTCTCTCTCTCTCTCTCTCTCTCTCTCTCTCTCTCTCTCTCTCTCTCTCTCTCTCTCCCCTGCCCTGCCCTCCCACCCCCACCCCCCACCCCTCTTCCCTTCATCTCCCTCCTTCGCTTATCTTCGAAAACTCGGCCATTCTACCCTAATCAATCAAGTCCTCTGAGGTTCCTTTTGTCATGCAATTTCCTGTAAGACTCCAGTTCTCTAGTTTCAAAGCAGCATAAATGTGCAGAAATAGTGATAGGGGGCAATCCGTTAAAATTTCTTTTAATTTTTATTGTAAAAATAATAAATTACAGAAGAGCCAGGTAATTATCTCGATGCTGAGGGCCCAGGTAAGCAGAATCGTTTATGACGTGTGGTTTTTTCAGTTATGACGTCACTGCTGACCGTTCACGTTCCCAGACCAACAGAGGTCGGCTCTGGTTGCGTGGAACTTCTCTGGCTGAGCTACTGAGGCAGGCCATGAAATCCAGCAGCCAGGGGTTCCTGCTGATGGAAGGGACGTTGAGCAGACGCTGCTGTATGTGAAGACCTGTTCTGTAAACTTGCCCTCACTCTAAACATGGAAAGCTGTCGGCAGCAAACACAACCTGGCAGCGCATTCCCGGAGAAGAATATGAACAAGGTAGTTCATCCTCGACAGTCTTGAGGTCATTAGGACTTGAAACAAGGTAGAGGCAAAAGGTGTGGATTCACATAGCGATTATCACGCATGTCTGTGTCTCAAACCGCTGCGCACTTTTACCCCCTGATCAATGGGCCGCTTGATCATTGCTTCCCTGGCGCCTGACAACAATCGCAGTGACAGTTTCGACGCACACTGTCATGTACCAGCACCAACTCCACTCCCTGAGGAGTATGCCAACCCTAAGCTGGCTCACAGCCGCACCCTAAGTTTAATCGCCCTGTACATGTAACGTGCACCCACTGCCTTTTCAGGTACCCGGTATTACTCCTGGGTGGGGAGCAGCAATGTGCGTGAAGCACGTTGCTCAAGGATGCAGCCACGGGATCCACACAGCCCCAACGCTGCACCCGCTGGCACCAGGCGAATGACGGCCAAGCAAGCCAGTCACCCGGTCACTGAGCCCCACATTGGCAAAGACAGACAGACACCAGACCAGACACCAAAAAAGCAGGCAGTGGCGATGATGGGGTTCCTGCTGCGTGTCTATACCCAGGATGAGCTTCCTTATCTTGTGAAAATCTGGATCAAGCCCCAGGTGGTCACGAGTTCCAGTTTCTGTGCTATCCTCTCGGCGGAGAAACCCGTCCGACTAATTGTGCAGTACAGTCATATCCTTGTCTCTGTCTGTGCCCTTGCACAGTGTTCTGCTCTCTTTCCCACCAAGACAGGAGTCAGTGGCGCTGTCCTTTTCGTCTCGGTGGTGGAAGTCTCTTGATGGGAAGGTGTGGTGATGGGTGCCAGGAACAGGCCGACTGTCTCGCAGTCAGATAGGGATGGCATTCAAGCCCATGCAGATCAAGGGCGACTTTCTCATAGATCTTTCTCATTTGTCAATAGTGGCGTTCTGAAAATCTTCCCTTTAACGTCATCATTTCTCGTGTAAGGTCCTCGCAGTTTTCGCGAGGAAAGCCGAGATATTGTTGGCTACTGTCACTGAACCGATCCCTCAGTGGTTGACTCATCTGGTTGAAGCTCCAGGTTGTCCTCCAACAGAAAACGACTGATAAAGTTGAGACGATCGGAACAGAAATCTTTGGTGACTTCAGAATGGCTTTACTGCTTCTCCCGGGCTGCAGAGATGCCGAGTTCACCCAGAAATTCTTGGGTTCAAAAGACCTCCAAAGCAGTGATGTAATCTGCAGTTCTAACCTTCGTTGCAGAACTTCGGTCAAAACGAACTGCGGCTCTGACATTTAAATTCTCAGACGCACTTGTCGAACTGCAACACTTTCGGGTGTCTCGCACACTCAACAGCGATCTCGCACACTCAACAGCGATCTCGCACACTCAACAGCGATCTCGCACACTCAACAGCGATCTCGCACACTCAACAGCGATCTCGCACACTCAACAGCGATCTCGCACACTCAACAGCGATCTCGCACACTCAACAGCGATCTCGCACACTCAACAACGATCTCGCACACTCAACAGCGATCTCGCACACTCAACAGCGATCTCGCACACTCAACAGCGATCTCGCACACTCAACAGCGATCTCGCACACTCAACAGCGATCTCGCACACTCAACAGCGATCTCGCACACTCAACAGCGATCTCGCACACTCAACAGCGATCTCGCACACTCAACAGCGATCTCGCACACTCAACAGCGATCTCGCACACTCAACAGCGATCTCGCACACTCAACAGCGATCTCGCACACTCAACAGCGATCTCGCACACTCAACAGCGATCTCGCACACTCAACAGCGATCTCGCACACTCAACAGCGATCTCGCACACTCAACAGCGATCTCGCACACTCAACAGCGATCTCGCACACTCAACAGCGATCTCGCACACTCAACAGCGATCTCGCACACTCAACAGCGATCTCGCACACTCAACAGCGATCTCGCACACTCAACAGCGATCTCGCACACGACTGCTGCGTCCACTCTGATCTTCGTCCTCTCACCACCTGCTGACAAAGTTATCTCTGGTTTTTCTCGACATGAGCTTTCGAGTACTTTTTCGAACATTTTTACTTCAGAACTGCGTCACGTCAGCGGACTTTACTCCAATCCACCACCTCAGTATTAAAAAAGGTCATTCAGTTTCATTCCTGGACGCTCTACGTTTTTCTATTGTGAGGGGAAAATAAGTCGTCACAAGTTAGGCATCAGCATGCGAGCAATGGTTGTTTTCCATTAGCACATGAACTCCTGTGGTGCTGATGCAACACAGACAGGAGACGGACCCTTAGACAAAAGGTAGATGGGATCAAACGGGAACACACAAAAGTAAGTGATGTCTTGTAAGGAAAGGCAGTTTTAATGATTGGAATAAGAGAGCGAGAAAAGGAAACTGAGAAGGACAGAAGAGAGGTAGAACAAAAGAACAGGAGGATCAAATGAAGGACAGAGAAAAAAAAGACCAGGGCAAAGAAGAAACAAAAACTGAACAGGAAAAAGAGAGCCTGAAGTATTTCAATCGATGGGGAAATGAATTTACGGAGAGAGAAAGAGAGAGAGAGAGAGAGAGAGAGAGAGAGAGAGAGAGAGAGAGAGAGAGAGAGAGAGAGAGAGAGAGAGAGGAAGGACACCTAGCGACGATGTTGGTTAAAATAGTAATCATTCCATTTCCCGAACTCAACTACTGCTCATCATTTGTGAACAAAGAATCACAGAAACATGGGAAGCGAAGGGGGAGAACAGAATATAGGAATAAAGAAGTAAATGGCGAAGAAAAAATGAAGATTTGAAAGAACCAAGAGAAAAAGAAAAGGGATGGACCCGAGACAAAAAGAACCAGTATACGGAAATGAGGATGGAAAGAGAAGTAAGAGGAGGGGGGTGGGGGTGGGGGGGTGGGGTGGGGGGGGGGGAACACACAGGAAAGAGAAGGGGAAGAAGAGAGAGAAAAAGAGAACAGAGGAGTAAATGGGGCAGGTCGGAAAAATGGGAGAGAAAGAAGAATGAGGTCACACGAGGAGATGGGAAGAGTGAAAGAAAAGACAAGGGGACATTAGAGAAGATGAGAAAAAATACAGGATATGCGGGGAAAAGGAGTGGGGAAAGAATAAATTATGGAATATACACATAAGAAGACAAGTGAAGACGGAACTTAGGACGATACAGAGAGGAGTACTGAATGCAAAGATTAATGGATTGATGGAGATTTATGGTCTTTCAGCCCTTTAGGCTACGTAAGACTATTAAGCATGACAAGAAGGGCAAAGCCCATACGACTCACACGCTTGACCTTGACCTTTATATGACCTTGACCTTCAGGTGACCTTCAAGGTCAAGGTCAAACAACTAAACCTACCAATGACATCATACACTAAGAAATGCTTTACACATTTTCCTACCAAAATACATGTGACCTTGACCCAAGGTCAAGGTCATCCAAGGTCATGCAACACAAAGCTCTTAATTCAAGACATAGGAAGCACAATGGTGCTTATTGGCACTTTCTACCATGAGATATAGTCACTTTTAGTGGTTCACTACCCCATTTTGGTCACATTTCATAAGGGTCAAAGTGACCTTGACCTTGATGATATGTGACCAAATGTGTCTCATGATGAATGTATAACATGTGCCCCACATAATTATTAAGTTTGAAACAGTTATCTTCCATAGTTCAGGGTCAAGGTCACTTCAAAATAGGTATACAATCCAACTTTGAAGAGCTCCTGTGACCTTGACCTTGAACCAAGGTCAACCAAACTGGTATCAAAAGATAGGG
>JAWQFJ010032226.1:0-12532 GCA_034096865.1 Theodoxus fluviatilis | reverse complement strand
GTGGTCGACTTCGATATTATTTTTTTGTTTGCTTCTCTAGTCCCTTCTTCATCGAATGAGTAAGTTTCGTGTTTGAAATCAACATGTAAGAGTACGCTTTATGATGTTTTTTGGGTGTGGTGGTAAATTATTTACAAGAAAACGTCCGCGAACCGATCGTCAACATCAAGTATTTTCCTCAACGTTTCGTAGCCACCACAGCAACAGATCGACGGGGTAATACCCTAGGCTGCCAACCAAAGCCAAAAACCACTGCTTCATCTTTGTGGCAAATTGCATTAGTCTAGAATAAGGGTTGCTAGGGAAAAAGGGGGAATAATGTATGTAAACTTAAAATGCGTTTTTCTCAAAAAGCGTATTTTAGGGTGTCGATCTTCAAAGTCATGTCAAATCGTGTAGGGTAGTCATATGTTCATGATTATTGCACCATTGAGAAGCTTGTTGTGTGCTCTTTTTGAAAACATACAGATATCAAAATGTTGAAAATGCAGCGAGTGACTCATTTTGTGATGGAGGGTTACATATTGCATCGTATCCTCGGTCGATTTGGAGTTCTGTAACATTTCTAAAAGAACATTGTATGCAATGTAAGGCGACCATTGTCGTTGAATAGGATGCTATGAGGCAAATTTCTTTGAAAGCAGCATCTAGGAAAAACATGAGAGCTCAATCAATTAAGACATTTTCGGTCGTTTCTGGAACTATCATAGCACCACACTCATTAAAATGCATTTTAACACATTTTATAAGCTATAGATTAACTACAATATTTAGATACTGGTAAAACTAATGACCACAGATAAGTTTTCTTATAAAAATTTCAGCATTGACAACGAGGTTTCTTACCCACTAGAATGGGCTGTAGCACGATTGTACTTGAGACACAGTGCGACACTCAATGCAAGAAAATATTTAGAAGTAAACATACTGCTTGCTTTCCGATGTCCCTCTCCCCACCTGGAAGTTTGGGCCACTAAACTCACAACTTCACCCCGTAACTCTCTATGTCTCAACATTTCCTTTCTTCTCGCTCCTTCTCCTCTCAGTTTTGATCATATTTTTGTTTTCTTGTTGAATACAATAATTCTTTTCAACACGTTATTTTTGCCATGCATTAATGATCTTTCGCCCAACTAAACACTTCTATTTCGTCTGAGGTGTCCATTGGAGAAGTGACCTATGAAGATTGTCTGTATAGTGAGGATGTGAATTAAAATGTTCAGTAGCTTTCGGCAGGAGCCAAAATGTAGACACCACTACAAATACTGTACGCATAGTGCGTGAGAGGGGATGGGCGAGTGAGGGGTGGGGGTGGTGGAAGGAACGATAGTTGCTCAATGATAAACTTTGGAAGAAGGGATCCTGTCTAAATATGAGACCTGGAGAGAGACCAACGACACCGATATGCTCAAGACTTTCGTCAACAGATGCCTACAATACATCCTGAAAATAATGTAGCACAAGCAGATTTCCAACGCCAACCTGTGGGGACAGGACACAATCAGCCAAGACGGGAAGAAACGAAACAAGGGGTGGATAGGACAGGCTCTACGAAAAGCAACTAACCACGCCACCAGGCAGGCACTGGACTGGATTCCAGAGAAGAGGCGGGAGGCCAAAGTAGACACGGAGAAGATCAGTGAAAGGGGACTGGATTCCAGAGAAGAGGCGGGAGGCCAAAGTAGACACGGAGAAGATCAGTGAAAGGGGACTGGATTCCAGAGAAGAGGTGGGAGGCCAAAGTAGACACGGAGATCAGTGAAAGGGGACTGGATTCCAGAGAAGAGGCGGGAGGCCAAAGTAGACACGGAGAAGATCAGTGAAAGGGGATTGGATTCCAGAGAAGAGGTGGGAGGCCAAAGTAGATACGGAGATCAGTGAAAGGGGACTGGATTCCAGAGAAGAGGCGGGAGGCCAAAGTAGACACGGAGAAGATCAGTGAAAGGGGACTGGATTCCAGAGAAGAGGCGGGAGGCCAAAGTAGACACGGAGATCAGTGAAAGGGGACTGGATTCCAGAGAAGAGGTGGGAGGCCAAAGTAGACACGGAGATCAGTGAAAGGGGACTGGATTCCAGAGAAGAGGCGGGAGGCCAAAGTAGACTCGGAGATCAGTGAAAGGGGACTGGATTCCAGAGAAGAGGTGGGAGGCCAAAGTAGACACGGAGATCAGTGAAAGGGGACTGGATTCCAGAGAAGAGGTGGGAGGCCAAGGTAGACACGGAGATCAGTGAAAGGGGACTGGATTCCAGAGAAGAGGCGGGAGGCCAAAGTAGACACGGAGATCAGTGAAAGGGGACTGGATTCCAGAGAAGAGGTGGGAGGCCAAAGTAGACACGGAGATCAGTGAAAGGGGACTGGATTCCAGAGAAGAGGCGGGAGGCCAAAGTAGACACGGAGATCAGTGAAAGGGGACTGGATTCCAGAGAAGAGGTGGGAGGCCAAAGTAGACACGGAGATCAGTGAAAGGGGACTGGATTCCAGAGAAGAGGCGGGAGGCCAAAGTAGACACGGAGATCAGTGAAAGGGGACTGGATTCCAGAGAAGAGGTGGGAGGCCAAAGTAGATACGGAGATCAGTGAAAGGGGACTGGATTCCAGAGAAGAGGTGGGAGGCCAAAGTAGACACGGAGATCAGTGAAAGGGGACTGGATTCCAGAGAAGAGGTGGGAGGCCAAAGTAGACACGGAGATCAGTGAAAGGGGACTGGATTCCAGAGAAGAGGTGGGAGGCCAAAGTAGACACGGAGATCAGTGAAAGGGGACTGGATTCCAGAGAAGAGGCGGGAGGCCAAAGTAGACACGGAGATCAGTGAAAGGGGACTGGATTCCAGAGAAGAGGCGGGAGGCCAAAGTAGACACGGAGATCAGTGAAAGGGGACTGGATTCCAGAGAAGAGGTGGGAGGCCAAAGTAGACACGGAGATCAGTGAAAGGGGACTGGATTCCAGAGAAGAGGCGGGAGGCCAAAGTAGACACGGAGAAGATCAGTGAAAGCCAGGCAAGGGCGGCCGGACTGACTTGACCCAACTAAGGGGAGCTGCCCGGAACTTGGTTCATTGGCATGGTGTGGTTGCGATCCCATGCCCCACGGGGAGTCCACAGATAAATTTCTTAAAAGGAGATAGAGCGAGAATGTGACTGTTGTGGTCATTGAGACACACATGTAGGTCCGCGTTTTGACAAAATGTTATTTTCTGTTCCCGACAGTCATTGCTGCGCGGCCTGACATGATAATCCTGTATTGTTTATGACTATAATATTCATGCAGAATTGTGATAAGGTGCACCTATCACCAATTGTACATCTAATGTGTTCATGGGGTAGGGTGCACCTATCACCAAGTGTATTGTACATCTACTGTGTTCATCCTCTATTCAGTTATCTCTGCTTCTGTCTCTTCCCACCCCCCTATCCTGTGTGTCAGATCTCTCTGTGTGTCCGACCTCTCTCCAACCCCCCTCCCCCATCATTTGTCTAAGGCAAGCTGACCAGCTGACCTCTCTGGGACCCCTCCTCTGCTGTGGTCTGATTGTTGGTGCAGCTGCCCTGTCAGTCACTTGATACATTAGCTTGACCCCTGGCTAGTGAGCCGTTCTCCCACTCTGGCATCTGAATTGTAACATATTGACAATAAATCTGATGTTTCCCCTCAAGTAAGACAACTACTTGCAACGGCACATGATTCATTCAATAGACTGTGTTGTGCTGAATGAGGCAACATTTGTAAGAAGTAATTTCAAAGCGAGTTAAGTTAAATACTATCTCCTTTCTACCGAATTGAAGCAGGAACCCAGGAACCAGGGTTAGGAACTGAGAAATAATCTACACCCTGGCTCCTGTGAGGTCCGTGCATTCCTTTCTTAAGGGGAAACGGCACACAAGACACCAGAGACCACTGCCATCACGGTCTAGAGAGACCACTGCCACCACGGTCTTGGGTTGGTCCAGGCCTCGGACCAGCCAGAAGCTCCTGTACCCATGGGTTAATAAAGTTGTGGAAAGCAGCTACGACTCGTCTCATACCTGCGCCCTTCTACCATCAAGCCTCGAGCCCGCCACGGCTCGAACTTTACCACCGGCTTTTTGTCTCCATCTTCACAGAATAATGTAGAAATGATATTCATCCTTCGATAAAAATACCTTTAAAAAATTGAAAAACTGAACCTGGTATTCACCAGAATTACACTGAACTCTTATGAAGATCACTCTGTTAGCAAAGTTGGCGATAAAAAGTCACCTTTTGGATAAGCGATCTCAGAAACAACAAGTCAGTGAATCAGACAACGCAGCCGTTTAGTGCATCGTCCATTATCTTCTGTATGAAGTCTACGTTGGGTCCGCAGTTTATGTCCAATTGTGCAGCGTGATGCCCTCTTTCTTCGGGAGTGGGAAGCCTGGTCGTAATGGCTAATAAACATCTCCCACATCATCAATAGCGACCCACTTGCGCAAGCTCCAACGATTTATTGGGTCCAAGCTGGGCGGGACACCGGCGGGGCATGCCGGGAAAAGTCAAAGGGTCACGTAGCCCGTGCTCGCACATCAGAGCACCCTCTTTATCCTGTACGCGCCAAACACCGCGCAGGGGATAGCACGCGGCGTCCCTGGGAGAACAGAGTTAATTGCCCTTGACGGCTCGCCAGAGGTGTTGGTTTCCACAGTACTGAGACACGGGAGGTGGGGGGGGGGGGGGGGGGGGGGGGGGGCGCGAGGGGGTGAGGATGAGGGTGGGGGTGGGGGGTGGGGGAAGATGTTGAAGCCAGTCCGGGCGACTGATCGAGACGAGGAGTACAGTGTTGTTTGTGTCAGCTCAGCTTGAATGTTTTTGGAAGGGATGCGCGGGGTTTCAAACTGTTTTGCAAGTGCGCTGGGCTACGCGATGAGCGATAACGGGGTTTGTCCAGGCTTGTCAGTCTTCGCCACCGTGATTATGTTGGCACAGTCAACAGCACCTCCACATTCCCTGGTGAATTTACAACTCGCCTCACCTCGCCTCTCCACAAGGTGACAGCGACAGTCAGCCTGGGTCCGGATCAACCAAAGGAGGGAGGGGAACGTGGGCAATAAATAGACTGATGGTTGCCTCAGGTCCTTATAAGACAAACAGAACCACGCTACTACGCAGATTTACGACTGCCCTACTGGTGTGCAACGACAAAGAAAAAACTGAAAAATATCACTAAGGAAAAGAGCGGTGCTGGTGTTTGAATTACGTACCCTGAGAGATGACATGAAAATGTAAAATGCGCGAATAAAGTTTACATATTAAATTTTTTCAAAAGTAAGATTGTGGACACACGATATTTTGTCGTTGATTCATTTCTTGACTTTGTGTTCATAATGATATAGCAGTTTCGAGTTTTAAAAAAAGTCATGTAGTGAATGGTAAAATCTAATATCTTGATATTTTGTACGGTACTGTCGTTGGTGCTGCCCACTTTAAGAACACTGAAATATTGCAAAACACTTTTACCTCCGCTAAGTATTTCTTCTGGTCCGAAAATTCTACATCACAACCAGGACCTTGTCATTCCAGCAACGGATATCAATGAGCATATAAAAGAAGTCAACAACAGTACTTCTCTTCATAGTTCCAACTCTGGATTAAGACGTTTCATTACCAAATAGACTCGAATCGATTGCATCATAACGTGACAATGTTTACACTACAACACCTGTAGTGTAAAAGTCTTTTATGATGCAATCGATTCGAGAAACGTACTCACTTCGAATCTCAAGCAATGTAGAAACAGAGCGGCATATTCTATGAATAGCTCGAGGTTTTGACGACTCAAACAAAGGCAACGGAGTATTTGTTCATGAACCTTTCTTCACAAGTTCTTATTGACTGGGTGTTACTAGTCAAGATTTCCAAAAAAAACACACAAGTATTTATAGTACAGGATAGCCAAGACATGAAAGATACAGTCACGGCTAGAGACGGTAGAAAACAACAGAAACAAAGATTCAAGGCTGGCAAAATAATTTGATTTGAAAACGATTTACAATAAATATTTTTCCGCATACAATATTTGTCTACCGTGTTTCCATTTGACAATGACTTGCATGACAGAATATCTACAATATATGGCCATAGTCGTTCACGACCCTACTCATCAGAGACTATCTTTGGTTATTCTGAACACAGAGACGGAGACATGGAAACTCAGTCGTGCTGAATGGACATCTACTCCGGAAGTTCAGCCAGGGGCGGCGCTAAATATTCATATGTACAATCAATCACAAATCATGTGTTAACAATGAGTCTAAAAAGAAATCACTACGACGAGCTCTGTGAGCAGCGCAGGGCAGGTGGTTGGGCAGCCATGTTCTCTCGGTCGAGGTTGGATACTGCATGAAGCTTTGTCAGCACATCCATGGTTGAATTGCTTTGAAGACTTGACAAAGATCATATATATCTGTATAGTAAGATCTTTGGTGAGGGTGTGGAGGCTAGATAATCAGATGTGATAAAACTGCTGCAAATTCCTGCAGAAGCTGCCTTCCTTTGGATTTGAAGGAAACACATACTGCCCTGATGGGCTTGATGACTTCCGCAGTTTGAACTACGAGATACTTCCAGTGGCACATAAGTGCTGTTGGAGACCGGCTGTGCGAGTGCTACTGAAGCAGAGTCCGACAGTACGAAGACCACAGCAAACCAGCTTATGAGGGAGGCGTCGGTGCTGCCCTGGCAGTATATGTGCGCCTCGCACTACGACAGCAGGGAAACAGTACGGGGGTTTACATACTTCAAAACATTTGGCCCAATGGTTTGTTAGATTTTTGGGATCCAAATAAAGCTTCTTCTGAGAGTACGTAGATCTCGCAGCTACTTGCCTACAAATGATCTTCAAAAACGAGTTTCCTACAATGTTTTATATGTGAAGTTATGTCATTGCTGCTCTCCAGAAACAGCTGATGCACGTCTCGTCCGTACGGAGGTGAACCTCGACTTTATGCTCACGTCTTGGGGAGAACTGGGCATCGCCTGAGTTTGATGATCTCACGACACATTCCCCAAGCCTTATCTTCCCCAGCAAGGAGGCCTGCCGAGACCAACGCTCTCCTTTCATCTATTAGTTTCACTTTATGCTTGGGGTTTATCAGGTGATAACGGGGTGCACACACACGTCCTGTCCACAGTTGCTTAGATATCACGAAACATCTGGCTGAGCCGTAAAAAGAGGGGCCCTTAATTCTGGGTTAATTTAGCCTTTTTGCGGTTTGGTCTACGATGTATATCATAGCTCCCCTTCACCGCGATAAGACTGTCTAATTAAAGTCACTCCCAGATATAAAACTATTCGGCAGGACGTTTAAATTCTGGAAAATCTCAGGCCTTTTGGTATCAGGGCTTGTTCATAGCTCTCAAATCAAGCCGTAGGGCCCTGTTTACGTCGACAGGACACACATCGGCTGAGTTGGCAGGTCCGTGTAAAGCCACCGTAACAGCAACCGCTACCGACGGAATTTGGGCTCGGTTTTTTTCGTCCTGTGACGGCGAAGCTGCAGATAAAAGCTGCGTGTCAGAGAGCGCGAGATGGCCCAACAAATACTGGCATGCACACAACGATTTTGTGGCACGCAAGAAAGGGTGAATTAAAATCGTAAGCAGAGAGAAATGAAAAGCTTTCTGTCACGGGCACAGTGCACCTTCGAAACATGTACCAAGCGTTGGAGATTCGTCACCAAGCGTTGGAGATTCGTCATAAGGAAATAAAGCAAAATGACCTGAACGCATAAACGATGAGAGGTGATGGAATAGTAAATAAGGCTTACGTCGAATTATTTTTTATTTTTATGTCATCAATTTTTGTGTGAATCAAAACAGGAGATTTACAACAGCTGACGACAGTGAGAGTGAAACATTCGTCGCAGTATTCCCGCAGTCTGAAATCTGATCCTATATAGTATCTGTGGACTGCACATTACGGTTAAAACACGATTTCACCCCCATTTACTTGCAAATACCATAAAACCAAGATTTAATTTGCAGTCAGCAGGAAGACAACGAGACATATTTCAAATGAACTCGCATGGATGAATAGCAACAAACTCAAGCTCAATACAGATAAAACTGAAGTTATGCCTGTTGGGGCACGGTCAAGTCTTGGGCTTATCGACAGTGATTCCATTGTCATTGGGGGTAGCTCTATTCCATTCCAGAGCTCGGTTAGGTACCTCGGTTTTCAGATTGACCAGACATTGTCGATGCGTAAACAGATCAGCAGTACTTGAGGTGCCTGTTTCCTTGAACTACGCCGCATTGCATCCATTCGTCAATATCTTTCTGACACTGCGTGCGTCAGACTGGTCACTGCCAGGGTCACTTCAAGGCTGGATTATTGTAATTCAGTTTTGGCGGGTCTTTCAGCAGAACAATTGAACCGTTTGCAGCGCGTTCAAAACAGCGCAGCTCGTCTCGTGCTGAGGAAGGGAAAACGCGATCATGTGATACCCATGCTTAGGCATCTACACTGGCTTCCCGTGAAATTCCGCTGCCAGTACAAAATTGCTGTTTTGGCCTACCGTCATTTTGATGGTACTCTTCCTGTGTATCTTTCGGCATCCCTTCGCACATATCAACCATCCCGTTCTCTCCGTTCAGCAAATGAAAAGTTCTCAAAATGCTTATACGTAGTACAAAATCTTTTGGCGAGCGTAGTTAAGTTTCGTGTCTGGAACTCGCTGCCGGCTGGCCTGCGTGACGCACCCACTTTACCTATTTTTAAGTCGCAACTGAAGACTCACATGTTTCGACTGGCTTTTGTTTGATTGTAGGTTTTTCTTCTCATGATCATGTATGTTGTTGTATTTATTCTTAGGTCTGTAAGTTGTGTTATGTTTTGTATTATGTTGGTACGCTTGTTGATGAATGTCTGCGTGTAATGTGGTTATGTCAGCGCATTGAGTTCTACAGAAGTGCGCTATATAAATGCTATTCATTATTATTATTATTATTATTATTATTATTATTATTATTATTATTATTATTATTATTATTATTAAGTCCCATATAAAAGGGAAGACAACTCTCGTTTGTGAAGGAAATGTCAACATGACGTACTAGACATAACTCTAATCGTAATGACTTGTCGTTGGCAAGGAAACTCTCACTGATGGCCTAGAAATTCACACAGAACGACGACGACGAAACAAACTCCAACTTTAATCACCTATCAAAGAAAAGGTAACTCTCATTGGTGTGGGAGAAGTACCAGCAAGAGTTGCAGCCCGCTGACGGCGAGAGGCACTGAAGGACTGTTGTCGGACACTGCTCGCTTTGTTGGCGCTGATAAGACGCACAGCTCCCCAGCTTATCACAGAGAACCTCACTCAAAATAAACACCGAGTCCGTTCAACGCACATTAAACGCCCGCCACCCCACCTGGTATCCATCAGCCAGACCGGAGAGGGGTGGGAATTGCGGTGAAGGTGGAGGGGGTGGATTTGGGGAAAGGAGGTGATGGTGAGCTGAGCCGGGGGTGGGGTTGGGGGCGGGGGGATTAATGAGGAGGGAAGGACGGGGTGCGGGTTGGGGGTTAGGGTAAGGAGGGTTTGAAGTTGGGAGAAGGAACATTGAAAAAAACAAATATATCTAGCAAGAAAGTGGAAGGAAGTAGGGAGAGCATTGGAAATATGAGAGAGAGAGAGAGAGAGAGAGAGAGAGAGAGAGAGAGAGAGAGAGAGAGAGAGAGAGAGAGAGAGAGAGACAGACAGACAGACAGACAGACAGACAGACAGACAGACAGAGACCGACAGACAGAGACCGACAGAGGCAGAGAGACAGAGACAGAGACACAGAGAGAGAGAGAGAGAGAGAGAGAGAGAGAGAGAGAGAGAGAGAGAGAAGGGGGATGGGCGGGGGGCGGAAGGCCGAGGGGGAGGAGGTGGAAAGATTCTACTTCAGAAAATGCGTGAATCCGAGAACTGGATTCTAAACACGAATAACTTTACAAGGTCTTATTCTTAAATTTCTCAGAGGAAAAAAATCAGAAAGAGTTAATTCCTGAGGAAAAACATTAATACAAAGTTTCAAAACTTAGATCGTTATATTTTAGACAAGATGGAAAGGAGGGGAAGTTACCGTAGATATATCTATACAAAATTAACACGCACTGCGAATGTATTTCTTTTGCCGCCCACTGTTTGAATACAAAGGGAAAAAGCAAGCTGCGTTAAATATAAACAATACAGTCCTGAGCTGCCATAATTAGAACGCCAGAAACGCTACAACTGCAGTATTGTTCCATCCGCATAGATACTTTTTGGAGTTCGAGCAAACGAGGCAAACCTCCATTGTCCTGCACACCTCTTGCCTGGAATGTGTGATGTTTTCATACCCCGACCTCTCTTCTGGCCGTCAGGAACAGTTTGTCATCACACTGGGAAATAAATGGTTGCTGCAAATATTCAAGTGCAGAAACCTCGTATGGAAGTGACAAGGCGAGAGCCCTACGATCATTATGTTACAGACCATGGGCTGATTAAAAACTTTAAAAATACTACAATTGCGTATCGCGGAACGTGAAGGCATGGTTTTCCCTAGTCTTTCTGAGTCGACATTTTGATACACAGATGTAGCATACCACGTCCAAAGTCTCAGTGTGGCCGGGAGTGCATCCCGTCGGTTTAAAAAACCGGTTAGTCTTGTGTGGGACTGTTGACCTGTGTAAGCCATGATCTGTCTACGAAGGAGCAAAAACGAGCTGCACCATTGTTACAATGACGGATTGCGTAATACGAAAAACGCACACTCAGGAAGGGGCACGTACACATCAAGACCTGGATTACTGAAGAAATGAGACCGGCATGCTGAGATGAGTAATGAATACAACAGTTTCAAGGGAACTGACATTTTGCATTCTTGATGATACCTGCTTCTGAATCTGATATGTGAGCTTGTACTTCCCAGGTGGCCAAGTGTTCTGTCACTGTAATGACTTGTTTGCTGTTACAAAGGAATAAGAACACTCATCGCCGCTGCACGTGCCAGTCGGGTTCCCGGATTGTTGAATGTTTTCATCATTGTTCCAGTGCCACATAGTTTACGTGATCAACAGCTGCAACCGGAAACCTGCAGATGGTCTCTGTCACCAAAGTTTTCTCTGTAATGGATGACTGTTACAACGATGCAGTGACCTGTCAGCATAGCCACGCAGGCCATCTTTTTGTCCCTTAAGTTAGCAAAGGCATGTGTTGCATTGCTATGATTTATCGTACGTCTCTGTCAGCCACTGGGTCCTCGGTACATTTGAGTTGATGAAGTAAACACATATGTCTGAATAACGTACGCTTCCTCGTGTGATATTGTACTAACTTACCCCTATAAATTTGCCCAATTCGTTACGATATGTACATAGGTTTTTTAATCCCATCAGAGTTACTCAGTCCAATAATGTGTATGACCAGTCCATTCGTTCATCTAGTCCTTTTCTTTTATGCAAGCTGACTGGTTCATTATGCATTGCGTTCGAAATGTACGACGTAACTCGATTTTACGATAGGTACACTAACACTGTGTATCTCACGGTTTACTTTCATTTTTCCCGCTCTGGCACTTGCTCACTTACTCATGCCGAACCCTACTCATTAACTCGATTAATCACTGACGACGTCAGCCATCACTAAAAAACCCTGAACGCCTTTCTCTTGCATTTAACAGGTTGACATTGGGGGGGGGGGAGAGAGAGAGAGAGAGAGAGAGAGAGAGAGAGAGAGAGAGAGAGAGAGAGAGAGAGAGAGAGAGAGAGAGAGAGAGAGAGAGAGAGAGAGAGAGAGGAACTGCAACTGTATGAATCTCTCTTGCCGAGCCAGTCCTGTGCTGCCTGTGTATCCCGTGATGCTTCAGTTTCCCGTGATGCCTCAGTCTCCCATGATGCCTCTCTATCGCACCGCACCGACTCCCGCCGCATCCCAGAGGCTCCAGTTTCCTGCCCAGCCTCCCGTGCGCGATGTCCGGTATCTGCGCGATGACAGATTTATCGTTACGTGAGCAAGCCGTGTGCAGCAAAGTTCAGGTGTTTTCCCGCCACATGGCCGTGACGTCATAGCCTACAGGGGGTCATACCAGCAAGTTTTCCAGGCTAGATACTCGTCCTTTCTTCTCTCCTTTTCATCCGTTTGTGTTTTAAGGTTGTTTCGAGTTGAGGTAAAGAACTGCTATGACCTTGAGTAAGTCAGAATATTAGAGAAAGGTAAGAAATGTGTGTGTGTGTGTGTGTGTGTGTGTGTGTGTGTGTGTGTGTGTTGTGTGTGAGGTGTGTGTGTGTGTGTGTGTGTGGTTGTGTGTGTGTGTGTGTGTGTGTGTGTGTGTGTGGTTGTGTGTGTGTGTGTGTGTTTGTGTGTGTGTGTGTGTGTGTTCATGTATGTGAGCGTTTATACAGCGTGTGTATCCCGTGTTCTTGTCGTACTGACTGGAGAAGGGGCCGGAAGGAACAACAAAGCATTATCGAATACATTTTCAAGATTTCTGGTATGCAACCTATTTGAGCATGACGAATATACAAAACGAAGATTTCACATTTGAGG
>JAWQFJ010032225.1:32500-37101 GCA_034096865.1 Theodoxus fluviatilis | reverse complement strand
CAAAGTTTCAATCAATGGCTCACAACGTAGACGCCTTCAAAGCCAGCAATAAACTACAGCAATGCACTAAAAATGGCGGTTGTCGTTTTGAGCAAAGTTATTCACTGACAAAAAAGCACTAGAAGGACCCATCACAAAAACATGCATGGTCGTAAAGCAAACGTCAAGGATAGATAATAAAGTCAGGACCATGAGATGAAGGAGAGAAGAAGGTGAAGCAAGGTCTACTTCAGCAACAAGAGAAAAGAAAAAGCAGCGACAACAACAGAGGGAGAGAGAAGTAGGAGGGGCAAGAGTTGAAGAAGAAGCATGGGGAGATAACGGTAGGGTTAGACAGAGTAAGAAAAGGGAAGGCAGGAGAATGGAAAGAGGGCAGCAGGAGCAGCAAATAAGAAGACCACCACCACCACTACCACCACCACAACCACAACAACAACAACAAACAAAACACCCAACACAGAAGTACAAGCAGGGGCAAAAGAAACTGTGAAGAAATGGAAATAGAGAGTATGGACCGTGGAGAGGAAATGATAATCAAAGGAGCACTGTCAGCAGCAGGGACTGATACACACATGGAGATACTTTGACCCGCACGTGGGTTGAATTGAGGACAGGCCACGGGGTTAACTGCACCAAACCTGACCTTGCCTGACCTGCATCGAGGCCAGCTCCAGCGCTTATGTTTGTGACTCAGAGAACACAACGGCTAATCAACTTCTATTATTGCAGGTAGTGTTGCTTTCCGTTCCTTCCACCCCCACTTCCGCTCATTTCCCCCATTTCCCCTCCCCTAGCCAGCCGCAACACAAAGGCAGTCGCCTCGATTACCTAGTTAAGACCACGGGCAGTGATCGAACGTTCTTCTCAGACCGGACATCACTAACTGGCCCTCGACTGAAAGGGCGTGAGAGGGAAAGCGGGTCAATCAGATTACCTTTGCACTGACCTGACTGCTGGGGTCAACAAGACTCTAACGCCTTTCCTGGGGCATGAAGGATGTCAGCCATTAGAGGGGAGTGCATCGTGTCCAAATCTAATTGAGAACCTCACGCAGATCCGGTTCATCCTGAACCGGCGTTGTCCATTACTGAGTAGCGTGACTTGGTCAGTCTTGTTGTAGCGTTGCTCTGTACTTCTCAATAGTCCTTTTCATTTCTTGAATTCGCTTGTCCCTCGTCAATCATCCCCTTCCAATAAGTGTGTTGTTCTCTTCTTCCAATTCTCATTTCCCCTACTTCTCTCTCTGCACTCTCTCTCCCCACACCTCTTTCTACCCCCACACGAAAGCCGATCAGTCATACATGAAGGGTCATTCCAAAAAGTAGCCGAGCGAAAAAAGGGCATATCCTCTACATACGGGCAAAAAATCACATTTTCTTTTCCTCGTTGCATTTCTTTTCCTCCTGTTTGGTGCGCAATTCCCCCGGATACAACTCATTAAACCGACCCAGAGCCACTAACAAAGCGCCAGATCTTTGGAGCATAGACGGCCTAACCTCCACTGTATTACCCAGAGTTACTTCAAGTCGCGGACCTCTTGTTAGCCCAGAACTGGCTGGGGATGCGAGTGCGCCTTGTTAAAATTCTTCCAAAGTCGGCCCACCGATCCAATCAAGGCAGATGGATGCCTGGAGAACTATCTCTTTGGCACTTTGGGTTGCAGAGTCCTCAGGAAGATGTTGTCAGAGATGAAGTCCTAGTATCTTCCTCGTAACCCTGTCTGGCATTCATTATCGCTTATTTCTTTGTTTTCCATGCAGTTCTTCCGTTCCCTGTGGGTTTAGATGCATGCTTTGCATTTTGTTGGCATTCAGAGCGATTGTGTAGGATTTGTGTTCTTCTTATTCGATGCTCCATGACCTTCTCGCATGTTCCTGGCTCAAGTCGCATCCGTCAGGAATGATTCATTGCTCTCTCTCTCTCTCTCTCTCTCTCTCTCTCTCTCTCTCTCTCTCTCTCTCTCTCTCTCTCTCTCTCTCTCCAAATTATGAACCACTCCACTCGCTTTTTTTTCCTTTCGTAACATCGCCTCCCGGAACACCTTTCAGGGCCCGGACTTCCAATAAGAACTCTGATTTACCACTTAGTTTCCATGTGAAAAGATTTATTGCATATTGCGTGATATTTTGCTTGTCTTCATTAATGTATTGAAATGTCTTGTGCCGTTCCAGAACTGCAGATAACGGTTCATCCAAGCTATACTCTGTCTAGTCTGGCTTACCTCGTGGGCTTCCGCTATAAAAAAAAACATGTAAAATTCTAGTCAACTATTTCTAGTGTTTTCTACTGCTTCCTCCAAAACATGGCGCATTATCAAAACAAACGAATAGAAGAAGGGTTGTGGTGATGCAAATGGAAGAGAGTCATGAGTTTCAATTTCATCCAGGATACACCAACCAACGTTCAGATTTCCTGGAGCACGATCAGTGTACAATCTATTATGGGTGGTGTTTTTGCCCACACGATAGTCCGTTCAGGAACAAAGAGGCTGTCAGTGGCTATCACGTTGAAAAGCTCTCCGTGGCAGTAGAGGCAGTAGTGATATCTGATTGCCAGTGTATGCCATCTGTCTGCATTTGGTGTCACGTGACAGCACAAGATCAATGAGCTTGTGCGACTGCCCGTGGGTATCATGTGAAGCTGTCCTGAATGCAGACTGAGATATACGTGCAACAGTAAGGTGATTCGTGTCCATGGATTGATATTACATGCGGCTTTAGTAAGGAATCTATTGTCACACCCGGTGGTGAACGAAACGCGCTGGAAAATGCTTCAGATGGGGCTGTGGCATCGGCCACTGGCAGAAAGGGTTATTACATTCTAGGTGATACTAGATATAGCTAAATGTCCCACAAGCAAAAACCGACACGCCTTGTGAGGTAA
Organism: Theodoxus fluviatilis; assembly: GCA_034096865.1. Classification (NCBI taxonomy): domain Eukaryota; kingdom Metazoa; phylum Mollusca; class Gastropoda; order Cycloneritida; family Neritidae; genus Theodoxus; species Theodoxus fluviatilis. Next base: position 34,218 of record JAWQFJ010032225.1, on the reverse strand, counting down.
GGTATTCCCCACGTTAGTATCATGATATGTAAGTGAAGAGTCGTGTGATGTTGGATTGGGCTTCCAATAGGAGTGAATCTAGAGTCGCACAAGACAGGGTCATTACATGCTGGAGTGTACTTGGTGCGTGTAGAGTCGAAAGGACCATGGAAAACGTCCACCTTATCAAACTTCCTCAATACGTTTTTTTCGAAAAGAATGTCTGTCACGCAAAAACATTATCAATAAGAGGTGGGCTGCATCGGATCAAAATGGCATCTGAGGTTGCACCCGAGTCAAATGAAGTGAAAGTCACCATGAGGATGACAGTCTTCATGCAAACACCATGGGCATGGAACTGGCAAGCGTGGGGGTGAAGTAAGCAGTGCAACATTCAGGGGAAGCCACTAATCAGTCGGAACCACTAATTGCCGGGCTTTCGGGGCCTACCCAAGTAGCTGCGGTTTTCACACAGGAGGTTGGCCTGGGCTTATGTCAATCAAAGCAAAGGCCATAATGTCTAAGGCCAAGGTTCAACGGCCATGTACGAAAGCTCACGCAAGCGCTTTTACTTCAAGTAAGTGACAGCACACATAGGTCGCACTGAGTGGAGGTTGGTACACACGGGGTTACATTCCGACAACCAGGGGACGTTAGGTTTCTCACCGCCCCAAGAAAGGCAAAGTTAGATACAGGAGAGGTAGGTGGCGGGACTTTTTTCAGTAACCAGAGGTCGCACTAAATGAGGTTACACACGGGATTATATGTCAACACCAGAAGACTCTAGGTTTCCAACCACCCCAGGGAAGGCAAGGATAGGTATAGGAGAAGTAGAAGGCGGTACTATGTAGTTGTTTTTTTCAGTTTACACAGGTCGCACTGAATAAGGGTTACACGCAGAATGAAATTTCGACCACCAGAAGACGTTGGGTTTCTGACCGCCCCAGGGAAAGCTAGACCAGGTGCAGGAGAGGTGGACGGAGGAGCAGAAGTTCAGAGTTGGGTGGGTGGCGCCACTCTAGAATGCTTATCTGAGCGTGCGAATCGTACGCCAATCATGCAAAGCTCTGACGCCCTGCTTTCCCACCGTTGGGGATGGGTAAACAACTTGTCTGAGGGAGACATCTCAGGGACGCTGTGATTGATGCGGGAACACAGAGGAAGGCAGAGTTCACAACAGGGTAAGAGATCTTTCCGGGGATTACCTCCCCGCGTGACGTCATAGACACTAATAGCTGCCGGATTCTGCTGTATAGTGTTCCATTAATTACGTTGAGAGAGACTTTTTCCCATTATCGCTATAATCTGGCCACGTGGAAATGCCGGTGCTTAATGTTTATGGGTGTAGTAAGACAAGAAGATAGATTTCTCCTACTGGGCTGGATGTGTTTTCTGTTGGTAGATCTTTGCTCGACAGCTCGGGAAATAAACTGCTTTGTGAGATTAAAGATATTGGTCTTGAAGACAAGTCCAGGCGTACCTCCCCTCGGGAAATATGTCAAAACGCCATGTCATCGTCAAAAATGCGTATTTTGTAGGAATTTTACTTCATCTTTCAGTAACTTCTACTCAATGAAATTATTTTTCAGTAAATTCTACTCAATGTAATTATCTTTCAGTAAATAGGAGCAGACGGGAGGCGAGAGGATGAAAAAAAATCTTTGATAAGCGAGGTAAACGACATTCCCAACTCTGCCTTCTCCTACTCTGCGTATTTTGTACACGTTGCCTCCCCAGTG
>JAWQFJ010032225.1:2500-30000 GCA_034096865.1 Theodoxus fluviatilis | reverse complement strand
GGCAGACTCTGTATTCTGGCCTTTAACGATGGACATTGACTCATACAAGTTAACACAGGAGCGACAGAGCTTCCCTTCGCACCTGGCGGTCTGTCCTATTTCAGAGGCCCTGAGTCACTTGCCCAACCAGGACACAAAAATAACCAAACATAGTCACATCTAATGAGATAAAAATAGGATTCTACGAGGCACACAGTCAGTCGGAACGGGACAAAATGGCGAGGACTGGTTTGAAATAATCTGATCAGAGCAGTCAATAATGCCCGTTTGACTCTCCCTCGACCTTGCTTCACACGACCGTGACCAAAGGACGTGAGGTAGGACTGCGTGAGCTCAGCCAGGACTCGTCATCAACAGGCCGCCAGAAATCACTGGGCGTGAATGGAAACTCGTGCATGCCTAATCCCGCCACTAGTCAGACACTCGCTAATCGATAAGTCCAGGCAACAACTGAATGACTCTTTCGTCTCTGCGGTGGCTAATGCCAGACGTAATGACTGGTGAGAGACGCGGAGGAAAAGATAAATGGGAAACATAAGCCACGGGGTAACATTAAGTGCGTCGGTGAGTGATACCTATCGCTGAGGACTAAAAGTTCATGAAAGCGATGAGGGTGAGTGACAGTCTGTTTATGACGGCATTGATAAAAGGTGGTATCGCGAAGGAAAAGATGTTCATACTCAAAGTTCCTTGAAACATGATTAAATCTGCTCAACCGTCCGAGTAGAGTTGTGTCTTTCACGTTTGCTTGAGAGACCATGCGCGAAATTACGAACATGCACTTTTTAATGGGCATTTTCTATGCCTTGTATTTTTCCGTCCTCTGTGGATACATTCATTTCTGAATCTTTTTGTACTACAATGCCATTGCAACTTCTTCTGTTTGAATGCCTGCCTGCCTGCCTGCCTGCCTGCCTGCCTGCCTGCCTGCCTGCCTGCCTGCCTGCCTGCCTTTTTATATGTGCGTCAGTCTGCCAGACTTTACACTCTCTCTCTCTCTCTATCTCTCTCTCTCTCTCTCTCGTTCGCTCGATTGGTCGATCGCTGTATGCATGCACGCATGTGTATGAATGAGCAAGAGTGTGTGTGTGTGTGTGTGTGTGTGTGTGTGAGAGAGAGAGAGAGAGAGAGAGAGAGAGAGAGAGAGAGAGAGAGAGAGAGGCCAAGTAACTAGGTGGACTTCAGAAACCAACATCCTCCGTTGACCTTTGGACAAGAAAGCTATACAGAGCAGGAAAACGTTGTGTCAGGAGATACGGGACAGACAGCTACACCCAACAGCATCGCATGCAACGTCAGCAGGAAGAAGTCAACAAAATGCCGGTCCTTTCACAAACATATAGATTGCCTGCACTTTTTTCATGAGCGTTTGTCTAATTGAAACTTCTTCTTCTTCTTCTTCTTCTTCTTCTTCTTCTTCTTCTTCTTCTTCTTCTTCTTCTTCTTCTTCTTCTTCTTCTTCTTCTTCTTCTTCTTCTTCTTCTTCTTCTTCTCCTCCTCCTCCTCCTCCTCGTCCTCCATCTCCTCCTCCTCGTCCTCCATCTCCTCCTCCTCCTCCTCCTTCTCCTCCTTCTTCTTCTTCTACTCCTTCTTCTTCTTCTTCTTCTTCGTTGTTGTCGTCGTCGTTACCAATTGTTCCTTGTAGTGCCCTATTCTGTAACTAGTGCGGGACTTCTTCTCCCTTGCAGAGAAAGAATTTTGCCATTTTCTCTTCTCTTCTACTTCGTTACCGAACGAATACCACGAGTTCTTCTTTCCATCCGATTTGTGTCTGCTTTGCCAGTTACTTCTTGGCAAAGGGACTCGTACACTGTTTTTGTGAGCGTAGGAAACAGAGTACAGACTCGATTCTAAGTCACAGGCACTGCATTCCCATCTCAGCACAGCAGCTGCAGCTCTGCAACGAGCATGTCAAAGATTTATGTCGCTATCTCCCGCGAAGATAAGAACTTAGCCAACTCCAAGGAAGAGTTGAATGCCCTTGATTCATGGCAGTTATTTCCCCTTGACAAATGGCTTAGTCTAAAATTAGTAAACCCCCACTGCTGTGTCACGCACGGTTAGTGTCACGCACGTTTGATTTCCATTGCAGTGTTCAGGAGGATCAACGATGCATGAACGAGATCAAACTGATTCTGCATGCGCTCTGCATTCACGCACTGGAGGAGCAGTTCCACGCCAATGACTGGGGGTGACCTTGAGAAAATTCCACGGTATGCACACACAGGCAGGGCACAGGAAAAAGCAGGGTAGTTGCTTTAAGATGGAACACTAACAGCAGTCTAAGGACAGGAAGACTTTTGAGCAGATGTAATACTCCGCAGCAGGATATACATGGCAGGTTATGATGGAACGAATGATTTGTGAACGAAAAAGTAGATATTAAGGTAACGGTTTTATTTATGTGATAAAAACGCCTTAGACATATAGGCCTACTGTGCGCAGGGTTACTTACTTAATGCCCCTTTCATACCTAGTAAACAGTTTCATAGCATTCATCACATAGCTTCTAACCTCTAGAAAATTATGACAAAACTCTGGCCAGTAAATGTTTATTGTGTACTGGCATAGAGGTATGGACATATTTTCTATGCTGCTGTGTCACAATTCCCAGTAGACGTACTGCGAAATTATTGTACAAGAATGCTGACCTCCTCGTCAGTCAATAAAAACTTCTCTCCAAAATCTGGTTTAGTCGTCCGTATGCATTGCCACTGATCGGGAATGGAGGGTGAGAGGAGGCGGGGGGGGGGGGGGGGATGGAGGTCCCATGGTATGACTAGTCAGGTTACGTCACGTGTTGAAAAAGTGCATTTTTGGTCAACAATTCTTTGCACTGGAGACGCTAAGAATAGCTTCACAGAACCTAATTTTACCCCACATACTCTATAAAGTGGAAAGGCAGACGTTACAAGAAACCATAGGAGGAGTCCTACGGCCTCTTACGTTGGGCAACCAACGCTGGATGACAACATCCCTTGGGAATGGAGGCGTCAGCAAGCCGTTGATAAGGCCTCTTCACGCTGACTCCATCCTAGCGAGCGACATGTGTGGCTGGAAACAAGGGAGGTGTAACTCAATCGCTGTTGACGCCACACAGAAACAGCGGAAAGTGTCGGGCTGGGCGAGAGTCTACAGCTGAGAGATTGCGTCTCCGCACGAGCGCAGCGGCGAAGCACGGGGTGCACGTGCCAAGACAACAAAGAAGCAATGAGTCATTCCTGTCGTTCTCTTTGGGCCATTCATCTCCAGTAGCCTGGCGTTTTTTCTCCCTTTCTTTTATTGTGATGTGCACGCTCTACTAGTTTCTCCCTGTATCTCTCTCGCTCTCTTCCTGCCGCCCAGCGTTCTTCTGCCAAAGGCTCTTTTCTGGGCTGGCTTTGCTTCAAATGCTTGACGGGAAATTTGTCCTAGAGTTCCTTCACCTGTGCGAGCCCTCTCAAAAAGGAATGAACATTGAGAGGAATTTGTCCTAATAGGCGTGCAGATCTGCCAGTTGTATTTATGGTTCTGGATTGAAGCTGGAGGCTAGAAAGTACAGGTTTATGGATATGCTGCAAATCATTGTATGTGCCTTTCACAAATAGTGAATGCGTCCCACTCAATGATATTTAACCCTTTAACTCAAGAGCCACTTTTTTGCCTTTTTTCTTCTCCTTTGATGTTTGTTTAAAGTTTTTTGTTTGGAGCTAAAAGCTTTAAGAAACAAGCATTGACAAAACACTTGAAACAAGCAGATAATGAGACAGATTATCATGGTAATACAATTTCCCTTCATTTGAATTTTTCTCTCTAAACAAAAGGCAAAAATCATGCCTTAAATTTCTTTAGAATTTGAACCACACTCAGACGATGACACCGAAAAGTCTTCGAGTCACGAACAGCAAACTGAATCACAAGCTTGCGTCCACAGTCGGTCCAATCTCCTCAGACATGTCGCCATGAGAAATAAAAAGAACGACAAACTCTAATGCGCTCCTTGACTCAGTCCTTCCAACTCCCTCGCCTTCTGCCCATAGGCTTGACCCAGCGTTTCAGATGATTATGACGAGAGAGAGAAAGAGATGGGGGGAGGGGGGGGGGGGGGGGAGAAAGAGAGAGAGAGAGAGAGAGGGAGGAAAAAAAGACAATCCCTTTGCTGTCTGGTGTGGACTGAGGCCCAATCACCCGGTCAGGTCGATTGTTATCCCATCCTGGTATTATCCTCCAGGAATAGACCAGTGTCATGCCTCGCAGGGCACTGGCAGTCAGACAACCCTGACAGTGGGCCATCTTCCCTTTGAGGTTTTAGCGCCTCAGGCACTCTCGAGCCCCCTCAATCCTTACCCCACCTACTCAACACCCCACTTCCCAACAGTAGCACAAGGAGATGAGGGGGATGAAGGGGAGGGATAGGGGGAATGTTGGGAGTCCAGGGAGGTGGAGAGAGCGCACAAACTTGATGTAAAGTATTATCCACTCTAGGATGCCTAGGTGTGGGGGGGGGGGGGGGGGGGGGAGGATCGGTCGGAGTGGGGGTGATGTAGCCGTGGGGTAGCCTCTGTTTGAGGTTGAGAGGTGGAAAGAGCAAGTGGATTCGCAGGGATCCGGTGATGGAAGTGGGAAGGGAAAGGGGGGGGGGGGCGGGGGTGAAGATGGAGGGGGAGGGGTTAAAAATGGGGGGATGAAGATGGGCTGGGGGGGGGGGGGGGAGGGGGGGGGGGGGGGATTTTGTTGCCATGTGATGATTTCTGTTTCAGGTGGAAAGGTGGGGGAAAAGGCAAGTGAATTCGAGGGGGTCGGTTGACGGAGGTAGGGAGGTGGGGGTTGGGGGTGAAGGGTGGGGGGATGTGCGATAGGTGGGGGTGGGAATGTTGTTGCAGCAAGGTAGCTTCTTTAATATGCGACCCCAGTCTACAGACTCACGAGGGGGTCGGGTGACGGAGACGAGGAAGGGGGGGTGTCTGGGTGAAGGTTGGGGAGGGGATTGATAGGTGGGTGGGTGGGTGGGTGGGATGTTGTTGCTGTGGGGAAGCTTCTTTGAGATGCGGCCCCAGTTTATAGACTGCAGACACAAGAAATAAACTCATCCAACTGTCGACTGACGGGCCGTGTCTTGCCTGCAAGATGCCCTGAAGTCTGGGGCTGCTGCCATTTCATCTCTGTCTGTGCGTGTGTGCACATGGGTGTGTGTATGTACGTGTGTGTACATGGGTGTGTGTGTGTACGTGCGTGCACATGGGTGTGTGTATGTACGTGTGTGTACATGGGTGTGTGTGTGTACGTGTGTGTACATGGGTGTGTGTATGTACGTGTGTGTACATGGGTGTGTGTATGTACGTGTGTGTACATGGGTGTGTGTATGTACGTGTGTGTACATGGGTGTGTGTATGTACGTGTGTGTGCATGGGTGTGTGTAGGTACGTGTGTGTACATGGGGTGTGTGTACGTGTGTGTACATGGGTGTGTGTACATGAATGCGAACATCTGCATATGGATGTGCCTATGTTTTTGTATGTGCGCGTTTATGTGTGGGGGTGGGTGGAGTGGGAGTGGGCTTGCGTGCGTGTTGGCGTGGCGTGTTGGCCCGAGTGTATGTATATACATGTACATGCATGCGAACATCTGCATATAGATGTGGGCATGCTTGTGTGTGTGTGTGTGTGTGTGTGTGTGTGTGTGTGAGAGAGAGAGAGAGAGAGAGAGAGAGAGAGAGAGTGAGAGAAAGAGAACGAGAGAGAGAGTACCCGCGTGCATGCATGGGGATATTTTCAAAGGATTATAGAAGATAATATGGATACGGCTTCGGTGTGGAAAGCCATCAGTACCTTTACTAATCGAAACAAAGTTAAATCTGCTGTAGAATCTTTGATAGTTAATGTTGATGAATGCAATGTTCACTTTCTTTCTGAGGCCCAAAAATTATTACATACTTTCAATGTGCAAAGTAACCTTTCCTGATAATTGATTTTGAGTGATTTTTGCAAAGGAAGATTGTCCGAGTCTAAAGAATTTGATATACCACTTCTTGGCGTTCATGAAGTTGGCATATTTCTTGAGAAGATGAATAAGAAATCAGTTGGACATTATGGTATTAACACCTTCATTTTGCAAATTTCTATTCCATACATTATTGAATCTCTCACTCATATCCAAAAAAGAGAAAGAAAACAAAAACAAGATGATTTTCTGTGTTTTTACTTCGTTTTTTAATATTTCGATGCCTTTCGGCAACTTCTTCAGCAAAGAATAAAATAGCGTCAAGATGACGTATAAAAAGAATTACGTGTGCTTTGACGTAAGACATTCTTATAGTCTTGGATGTCCTGGCTGGCTAATTACCGCGATAGTTCACAAAAATGAGTAAATATATGTCAAAGAATTCTGGAGAAAGAAACAGCATATCACACACACACACACACACACACACACGCGCGCGTGTATACACATACACACGCAAACACACACACCCACACCTTCACACACACACACTCACACACAGTACACACATCCAGACCATCGGATCACCCCCGAAAGCCGACAAGCGTACCCTCTGAACACCCAAACCGCCAATCACTCAACTACTCTTTGGTGTTTAGACCAAGAGGATAAGTGGTACGCAGTTTAGTCATCCAAAAAGCCTCCCTCGTCAGTCTACGAGGATGATCCGATGGAACACAATACACTTGTTCGATCGGCATGACTCTCATGTTCGCCATAGTGTGAGCCTGCAAGTTGAAGTGCCTGGTCACGAGAGTCCCCTTGTTGGTTCTGATGTCGTGGTCGTGCTGGTAGAAGCGTTTCTTCAATGATGTCATAGTTTCCCCCACGTACTGGGTGTTACGGCAGAGGTCGCACCACAGAACATACATGACGTTTGCAGAGGTGCAGGAGAGGACTGTCCTGTGTCGGAAGATTTCATCTGTCTGGTGACTGTTGAAAGTGCTGCCCTCGACAAGATGCTGGCTACACATAGTGCACCTGGTGGCTGTACATCTATACACTCCTGGTGGGCGGGGATCTCTTTCTTCCGGTAGGCATGTGGGCATCAGGATCTGTTTCAGAGACCTTGAATTCCTCTCTCCGATCACGGGTGGTTTAGGGACAGCCTGTCTCATCTTGTCACTGTCTCGAACCATGACCTCATGTTGTTCGTGTAGCCACGCTCGTAGAGGTGGATTGGCGGGGTTGTGCGTAATGACGAAGGGGACTCTGTTCTCTTTCTTCTTCTCCCGGTACCGCAAACTTTCTGAACGAGGGATGTTCTCAGCTTTCCTCTTTGCCTCCGAAATTGCGTTCTGATTGTAACCCCTAAGTTTCAACTGTTGGCATAGTTCATCACACCGGGTGGAGAAATCCGCAGGTGTCGAACAAAGTCTTCGTAGTCTGACGAACAGGATGTATGGGATGTTCTTCACGGTGTGTCTTGGGTGAGACGATGAACTGTGCAAGTAGGCATGTGCGTCCGTTGGCTTGCTGTACAGATCAGTCTGGAAATAGCCTTCCTTCAGGGTGATGTTGATGTCCAGAAATGATACCGTTTGGAGTGATGAGTTGGCAGTGAATTTGATGGTTGGATGAAAGCTGTTCAAGTGGTCAATGAAGACATCCAGATCTTCGGAAGAACCCATCCACAGCATGAAAATGTCATCAATGAACCTCTTCCAGAACTCTCTATTCACTGGCACTGGGCTTTGATTCAGGAGACGTTCTTCCAGCATACCCATGAAAAGATTTGCTGCTGAGGGTGCCATGGGAGTCCCCATTGCAGTTCCCATGGCTTGTTTGAAAATCTTTCCTTCATAGCTGAACACATTGTTTTTTGAAAATCTTGCCTTCAGAGCTGAACACATTGTTTTGAAAATCTTGCTTTCAAAGCTGAACACATTGTTACTCTCACTCATATATATAAACTGGCGTATCATCAATCACACGTTCCCCCGATGAATGGAAAATAGCGAAAGTTATTCCTTTACCAAAAATGAAGACCCCTTTGAATATTGATGATTTTAGACCCATTTCAATACTTTCTATACTATCAAAGCCACTTGAAAAACATGTTCACAAGTATTTGATGGCATATCTAGATCAACATGATCTATTTTATTCTCTTCAATCGGGTTTCCGGCCAAAACATTCTTGCCACACAGCATTAACTCGATTGATTGATTCTTGGCTATGTGCCATTAATAGATCACAGTTAATTGGTTCCATCTTTATTGATCTAAAGAAAGCGTTTGACATGGTTCATCATGACATTTTAATTGAAAAATTATCACAATATCTAAATGGTTGTCCCACGGTGAAATTATTTCAATCATGTTTAAAAGACAGACAGCAGTATGTCTATTTCAATGGACATGTTTCTTTTTGTGGCCATTTACAAGTGGGTGTGCCACAAGGTTTTGTCTTAGGTCCTCTTCTGTTCTGCCTATTCATCAATGGCCTACCATTACATATCTCTGATAAAGAGGTTACATGTGATATGTTTGCTGATGATGTAACACTTTCAACCTCAGGTGTCAGGACTGAATGTGTGGCAGTAAAACTTCAAGGGAGCCTGGATGAAATACGTTCCTGGTGCTCTTCGAATCATATGGTCATTAATCCTTCCAAAACAAAATATATGGTGATAACTACGAGACAAAAACATCAAATATATCCTTTATCTCTTCTCTTGTTCTTGATTCTTTGAGAATCGAAAAAATTGTTGAGCACAAAGTTCTTGGTGTAATAATTGATGATCATTTAGGATGGCAATCACACATTGATTATATTTGTTAAAAAATATCAATTAATCTATTTCTTCTCTCCAAATTAAGACATATTGTTGACGTTCAAACTTGCAAAATCTTCTTCCATGCTCATATCTTATCTCACGTTAATTATGCGTCAACAATTTGGGATGGCTGTAGTGACGCTAACTTGAAAAGGCTGAAGTCATTGTATCGAAGAGCCTCTAAGCTTATGATAACAGATAGTTCACTATCTACAAATGACAAAATGAAAGAACTTAACATATTGCCTTTTCATAAGCATTTACAATTCAATAAATGTGTCTTAATGAAAAGAATTAATGATTGTGATGTGCCTGATTATTTGATAAACTTATTCCAACATTCAAATATTCGTGTACAGAACTTTATAATACCGCAACCTAGGATTGATTTGTTTAAACATAGCCTATCTTATTCAGGGGCTACTATGTGGAACACACTATCCAATTATCTAAAATTGCGAAATCTTTAGAGAAATTTAACTTGAAACTACATACTTTTCTTATGCAGTCATCCTAGATGGATGATGGATGGATGAACAGTGTTTACGGCCTATCAGCCTTGTAGGCTATATAAGGTCATTCAGAACGAAAATAACTAGAACAGTTTAGAGTAAACGTAAATCAAGTCACGGTGTCCCTAGGTATTCGCCTCATACGAATCGCGTAGGGAGACACGGTGGGTCAATTCTTACCCCGAACCCACAGGGGGACAGTCATCCTAGATACTTTCATCTTATTCTAAATTCGCGTTATGGCTATTTTCAACGTGGTCTTTCGTTACCATGAATTGATTGTAACCTGTGTTATTGTGTCAATTTTGTGTGGGATAGAGGGTGGGTGGGTGAGTGGGTAGGGGTGGGGGATGGGATTGGATTTGTTTGTTTGTTTTCTTGGTTTAACAAGGGCTGGATGTAAGATAGGCAGTTATGCCTAATTCATGTATTTCCCTTGAAAAATAAAGTTTAATCAATCAATCAATCAATCTTTCTCTCTACTTTTAAATGTACTGATCACGTCATCGTCCTCTCAACCACTTTGCGTATGTGTCATCTACAGGTAACTAAGGTTACCAGGGGGTATTGGAATAGTTTCTCAATTTTACCGCATGATAAGTGTTACACAGTTTATACCAGATTCCGGAGTAACAGTTTGTGTAGGTTAGAAATATCCACATGCAGTATTCCATATAGATGTATAGAGAAGGACGGTGAGTGAGGAGAGAGAGAGAGAGAGAGAGAGAGAGAGAGAGAGAGAGTTCTTATCTCCTCATATTCGATCCATGTCATCGAGGTAATAGACATCTACGGAAGCGGTTGATGATGCAGTAAGAAAAGAAATTCGACGAACATCGACAGTTTGTGCATGGTATCGTGCTTCTGGCGGTTAGGACACCATCAAATTTTTACGTCATCTCCGAAGTTTCGGATTCGCTAACATATCAGCAGTTCTAAAAAAATTCACAATAACAGCTTGATTGGAACAAAATCATCCACAATACCACAATCACCCATGCAGCAAAAAACAACATGCCGCCCATTAAATTGATGCACTCCAATCATCGACTGCCTGTGTTCACGCCATGCTGGAATCGAAATCATCAACAACGCTCCACGATTCGTTTGATGTCCACGACCACGCTGTGGTCCACAGCAAGTTTCACCTGGGGTGGGACAACAACATATATCCATAGCGCTTGATTACAACCAGCGTCCTCAAAGCTCAATCATTGGGGGCGTAGTTTGATTCAGACACGATATATTGTGCTCTCTCTCTCTTTCTCTCTCTCTCTCTCTCTCTCTCTCTCTCTCTCTCTCTCTCTCTCCCTCACACACACACACACACACACACACACACAAACACACGCACGCACACACACACACACACACACGCACACACACACACACTCACACACACACACACACACACACACACACACACACACACACACTGACACACACACACGTAAGTCGCTCAAAAACTCGCACAAGATTTCCACAAGATGTCATCAACACAATCGTTCTGAACAACTCGACACATGACCCTCCTATCAATCATGACTAACACAGCGTAATATGGAGTCAAACACACAGTACTCAGACTCACTCCAAGCATCTTACAACCCTTTGAAACCTCTTCAGCCACTAACTCAACTCACTCACCTGAGTCGCTGAAGCCACCCACGTACTCCGACGTCATCATCTGGTGCGTGAGGACGCTCTTGCCCACGCCCACCGTCCCCAACACCAGCACCCGGAAGTACGTCGGCGGCTGCGCAAAGGTGGGACCGGGCGACGCCAGTTCCCCGGTTACCTCCCTTGGGTGATGATCATGGACGGCGCTTCCGGTGGACATGAGGCTGGACGTGCTCTTCTTCTTGAAGGAGTCCCCACGGTTGATGAGTCCCTTGGAGGACATCTTGAAGGAGCGAACCCGAGTCAGGTTCGGGGATTTCTCCACGTCGGGACTGCTGTCTCCGGGCACGGTGAGGAGGTTTGGGGTGGGCATGCTGTTGCGCCGCAGCTGGGCCGGCTGGATGACCTCTAACTCCCTTGGGCGGGGCTTGTTCTTGAAGGAGCAGGAGCGGGAGTGGGGGGCGGACCTGGGGGTGCGCGCCTTCCGGGGACGCTGGCGGCCCACACCGTTGCTGCCGTGCTCGCCGTTGCTGTGGCGCAGGGACTCGCTGGAGGAAGCCGGGGTCCCGTTGGGGGAACTGTTCTGTGAGGCGATGCTGGGCCTCCGAGGGCGTTCCCTCCTTTCGTACTTGGCCCCTCCCCCGCCTCCCCCGTTTCCACCTCCTCCCCCGCCTCCACTTCCACCACCACCACCACCACCTCCACCACCTCCTCCTCCATCGCTCCTTTCCCCACGGCCGTTTTCCATGGTTCTGCTGTGGGTCATCTCCTCCTCGTCCGAGGTGCCGTTCCTCTCGAGGTTGATGGCGGGCACGAGAGTATCCAGTGTGACGACTGGGAGGTCGAACTGCACGTGCTGGTCAAGATGGTTGCGGTTGGTCGTCTTCCGGGGACTAGCGAGGACCGCGCAAGTCGCCGTTTCAAAGCTTGGGTTCTGCCCGACCAGACTCCAGGGCTGCCTCAGTACTTCGAAGCGTCGTGGATGCTCGTGAGAGAGCAAGAGACGATATCAGAAATCAGTCTTTGGACGATTGCCGCCGTCGTTATGAAGGAACAGTTAACAGGGTTAACGCAATAAAAGATACACAGCGAAATTCGGGGGGAAAGGGGGGTTATATTTTGCTGTGCAATCTTAGATTCTATAATTCAATTATGACTCTGGCGAGCCCTCAATAACTACACCATATATTGCAAGACTGAATTAAACTTGTACGTCTAACTCACAAACTATTTAGTAACCAGCAACGCCTGGCTTCGTTTGAGCTTCAAAATCAAAGGTGACCTGTCAGCTGCAAGGGGGCGCTGTCAGATTGGCGTGACGTAATGATGACGTAGAATGTGACGTCAGGTTCAAAGCAGGGCGCGATGTCTCGCGTCCTCCTGAGCATAAACCTTGAAGGCGCTGAAGAGAGCTGTTACTCAGCGAAGTGCTCACTCCGTCAGTCTGCAGCGCTCTGGAGGGTCAGGTCTGTGAATGCCGGATCCACTGGGAGATTGGCAGCCTGGGAGAATGGCAGCGGGAGGTATCAGCGTCTGCAAGAGAGAGAGAAATGCGATAGGATAATCACAGACCTCCAGGGTGCACGTGGTCTGGAGCAGAGCAGAGCTACGCGTAGCATGTAACAAACACACAGAGCAGATTACACAGCACAGGTATTCATCGCACGCATTGGTGTAGACGTCACCGTTGCTAGAGGTGACAATGATTGTGGTGGTGTTGGTGGTGGTAAAGGTAAAGGATAAAGGTGTGGTTTTATAAAGCGACTTATCACCGATGTTTAGGTTCCAAACCGTTTTTCTGTTTGGTGATGGAGTTTATGGTGGTGCTGTTGTTGATGCTGGTGGTGATTGCAGTGGTGGTGGTGGTGGTGGTGGTAGTGGTGGTGGTGGTAGTGGTGGTGCTGGTGGTGGAGGTCATGATGCTGTTGTTGATGCTGGAGGTATTTGCAGTGCTAGTAGTGGTGGTGCTGCTGTTTGTTGATGCTGGTGGTGGTGGTGGTGGTGATTGCAGTGGTGGTGGTGGTGGTGGTGGTGGTGGTAGTGGTGGTGGTGGTAGTGGTGGTGCTGGTGGTGGAGGTGGTGATGCTGTTGTTGATGCTGGAGGTATTTGCAGTGCTAGTAGTGGTGGTGCTGCTGTTTGTTGATGCTGGTGGTGATTGCAGTGATGGTGGTGGTGGTGGTAGTGGTGGTGGTGGTGGTGATTGCAGTGATGGTGGTGGAGGTGGTGATGCTGTTGTTGATGCTGGTGGTGATTGCAGTGCTGGTGGTGGTGTTGGTGATGGTGCTGGTGGTGCTGGTGGTGATAGTGCTAGTAGCGGTAGTGGTGGCGATGTGGAGGTGGTGGTTATACTGGTGGTGTTTATGCTGGTGGTGATTGCAGTGATGGTGGTGGTGGTGGTAGTGGTGGTGGTGGTGGTGATTGCAGTGATGGTGGTGGAGGTGGTGATGCTGTTGTTGATGCTGGTGGTGATTGCAGTGCTGGTGGTGGTGTTGGTGATGGTGCTGGTGGTGCTGGTGGTGATAGTGCTAGTAGCGGTAGTGGTGACGATGTGGAGGTGGTGGTTATACTGGTGGTGTTTATGCTGGTGGTGATTGCAGTGGTGCTGGTGATAGTGGTGGTATGATTGTGACGATCGCACTGGTGGTAGTACTGTGTGTTACTGGTGGTGGCCGTGCTGCTGGTTGTAATAGTAATAGTGGTGGCGGCGGCAGTGGCCGTAGCAAAGAGCAGGAGGAGCAAGATGGTACAAGGAAACGAAGCGAGACCAGCAGGATTCGCATGAGTTGGAGAGTAAACAGCTGTACTTGTAGGAACGACATGAAATGTCATCTGTTCTGGCAAAACCGGGGCTAGGTCGACTTATCAAGATATGGAAAACCACGCCCAGTTGGAGAGTTCACTGGATTTCCTTTAAGTTGATACCAACTTTGTTACAGTATCTTGAAAAACGACAAAGCTACGACACAATTAAAGAGTACAAGTTCAGAGAAACCGCTTTCGAGAAAAATGATTCATGATTGAAATATGTACCGCAATGCATGTACAGTAATGGAGACACTTTACACAGTGACCGACCAAAGAAAAACATAACATTTATTTCTAAGCGGAATTTGTTACAATGCTAATAGCAAATGGTGCGTAATTGTTTTATCTATCGGAAATTGTCCAAAACTATTTTCACCTTGGGTTGACTTCAACAGCTCTTTCTTAGCCATACAGCAAAGGGGCCTCATCGATTTCACCCTAGTTTTGTCAGAGCGGGTCACAAATATCGTGACGACTTGTTGCAGCAGCAGCAGCAGCAGTAGCACGCGGCTGTCACATAATAATGGAACGTTTTCATGGCGGAAGAGAATGGCTCATTCAGTTAAGTTTAGTCTCTTAACCTTGAGATGGGTTGCTGAGGCACCACTGATGACTTTCGGACAATCTTCCTCCATCGATCTATTTCCTTTGTGGCTCGCTGTGAGTCAGCAAAGGTCAAGCCTGTCCACTCTTTGATGTTGTCTTTCCACCTCTTTCTCTGCCTGCCTCTCCTTCTCCCACCTGGTACGGTACCTTGCAAGATGGTCTTGGCCAGCCCACTGCCTCTTGACACGTGACCGTACCACTTCAGCTTTGTGCTTTTCACGATTGAGAGCAGGTCTTCGTACTGTCCAAATGCTCTCCTGATCCTGTTGCTGACTTCCTCATTTGTGACATGGTCTTTATATGAGATGTTCAGAATCTTGCGGTAGCATCTCATTTCCAGGGCTTGTATCCGTCTCTGTAGTTTAGATGTGAGTGTCCAGGACTCGCATGCATACAAGAATACGGAGATGGCCAGCGTGCGCATGAGCCTGATCTTCGACGCGAGAGTGATATTTCTGTCACGCCATATTGGGTTCAACTTTGCTAATGCTGCTGTTGTTTGTGATACCCTGGGCAGTATCTCTGGTTTGGACCCTTCATCAGTCACAATAGATCCCAGGTATTTGAAGTTGTTCACAGCTTCCAGTTTTTGGCCCTTCACTTTGATTTCCATTTTGAAGCCCAAGGGTTGTTCGTCATCACCTTGGTCTTCTCGGCAATGATCTCCATGCCATACGCCTGTGAGGTCTTGTCAAGGTGCTCAATAAGACTAGTCAGCTCCTCTTCACTTGCTGCTAATCCATCAATGTCATCATCAAAACGTAAGTTGATGATCTCTCTGCCACAGATGCCCCTTGGCTCATTACCAAGTCCATTATTCCCAGCCATGGCTTGTTTCCCAGATGTTTTACAGCTTTGACAAAGACTAGTATGAATCTTGATGAACAAATGACACAGGCGATAACAACGGTCCTCATACACAATACACACTAAGGATGGGCGTCCGGCATTGGCTTCAATGTCCACTGCACACCGGCAACAAAACCCTTTTTAAATATTAATGTGGTCGCTGACCGTCCCAGGGTCATAGCGGAAATCTGCTCCATCCACATACACAGGATAATGACACAACAACTGTTGGTTCAACAAGAGAACTGCAATCGACAATAGTTAGCACTAGTCTTGTTTACGAGGTATCCTGCGTAAAAAATATTTTCCAGCTTATCATACGCAGCTCTGAGGACGCACGCACATGCTTTCTCCTTACGGCTTTGAGCTCGAAGGAAGGTAAACATTTACTGGTAACAATTGTCTTATTCATTCCAGGCGGACTGGCGGGGCCACCGAAGAGCGATGGGTCGTTGGGTACCACTGCAAATCACTCTTAAACGCTCTTTCCAAGGGAGGGGGGGGGGGGGGGCAACTCGGCCATCGCTTTATCTGACACACAGAGGCATTCGTCAGAAGTAACGCCTGTGGTTTACTGGTTGCTAAGAAACCTGCCCCCACCCCTTCCCCCCTCTCCAGCACCCGTACCAGATGCTTCCTTTCCTGCAGATAACCAAGCTTCCACAGACAGACAGGACTATCCACATCTAGCATCTATGTATAGCTGACGTATACACAAGGGTGCAATGTTCAAGATAACGATGGGGTGCACGGATAAACACGCCTGGTTTACTTAGGAAGACTAAGTACAGAGAGACACACGGTAAACAGGAGCCTGCTGCAAAGTACTTGCAAGCGAGACCTGTGCTGTGGCTTGGTCGATGCTGACATGATAAGAAGACACCAGATGACATGCAGGAGAAAGACATCGGACCCTGGTGCTCTCGAGAGGGATTAGGTCGACGAAGAGTGAGAGAGCATGGTGAGTCAGACAGAGTCAAAGCATGCAGGCTAGGGAGCATAGACATGCTGGGGGAAAGACACAGCACAAAGAGAGAGCACGAGAGTGAAAGTTGGACTACAACTGCAAAGACAGAGCACGAGAGGAAACAATGGACTATAACTGTGAAGAGAGAGAATGAGAGTGAAACTTGGACTACAACTGCGAAGAGAGAGCATGAGAGTGAAAGTTGGACTACAACTGCGAAGAGAGAGCATGAGAGTGAAACTTGGACTACAACTGCGAAGAGAGAGCATGAGAGTGAAAGTTGGACTACAACTGCGAAGAGAGAGCATGAGAGTGAAACTTGGACTACAACTGTGAAGAGAGAGCACGAGAGTGAAAGTTGCACTACAACTGCAAAGACAGAGCACGAGAGTGAAACTTGGACTACAACTGTGAATAGAGAACATGAGAGTGAAACTTGGGCTACAAATGTGAAGAGAGAACAAGAGAGTGAAAGTTGGACTATTACTGCGAAGAGAGAGCATGAGAGTGAAGCTTGGACTACAACTGTGAAGAGAGAGCATGAGAGTGAAACTTGGACTACAACTGCGAAGAGAGAGCATGAGAGTGAAACTTGGACTACAACTGCGAAGAGCGAGAATGAGAGTGAAACTTGGACTACAACTGTGAAGTGAAATGATGATAAATTACTTGAGCAGGTAAAGATCGAGGCAGACAGGCGGGCACGAAAACACGCATGTATGCACGCATGCCAACATGCATGCACATTCGCTAACTTATGCTGGCTCATTCCGCGTCACTCGCTCGCTCACTCACTCACTCACTCACTCACTCACTCACTCACTCACTCACTCACTCACTCACTCACTCACTCACTCACTCACTCACTCACCCACTCACCCACTCACCCATACACCCGCCCACCCACTCACACACCCACGTACCCACCCAACAACTCACTCAATCACTCACGTACGCACGCACGCGCGCACTAATTCATTTTGGTTACTCACTCACAGATCGAGTGGGCGTGTGCTGCAACGAGACTACCAGCGAGTTAGGGTACTGAACACGCGTTTTCAAGATTCTGCAATTATACCAAATTAAGGACGAGTGTACTCGTTTGGTAAAGTATTCGACCTTCAGAAGGAGAATCATTGGAAGTTTCAAGACAAACCAGACGCTTCTAATAGTAGTGCTCATGCACTTACCCACACGAAAGTCCACAGGTGAACCTGTCAGAATCATTCAGACAAGAAAACAACTGCAACTGAGGTGAACGACCCACTCTAGGAAAACTATGGATGTGCAAGAACGCCCGCGGGAAGTACACATATCCGGTCGAACATATCGGTTAATATCTTCCCAGACTCTACAGGACTTGGGACAGAGCTGCAGGCAGAGGGGTGACTTGGGACAGAGCTGCAGGCAGAGGGGTGACTTGGATGATAAATGATGAAGAAACGACTGTCCAGAACAATAGGCCGCACCTGTGGCAGCTTGGACAATGGAGAAGAGATGGATAGAGTATTGGGGGGGCGGGGGGGGCGGGGGGGGGCGGGGGGGGGGGACGGGGAGGGGGGCGAGGGGGCGTGGGGGGGCTGGGGGGGCCGGGGGGTCGGGGAGGCGGGGGGGTCGGGGGGGCCGGGCGGGGAGCAGATAGGAGAACTAATGCCCGGGGTGTGGGAAAGAAGTGGCGTATAGGAGGGGTTAGGGGGAGGTGAGGATATGAGGAAGAGATGGATTGTTAGGAGTAATTCGGTTGGTCAATAGATAAGTGGGGAATGTGAGATGATATGAGGTATTTATTTGCTGGTGGTGGCAAACACCTGAGAGAATTGGAACTGAATACGAACAGCGAGGTTAACTGATGGGAGGGAGGGAGATAGAGAACTGTTGGTGATGAGAGTTGTTTAGAGGTGTGTTAGAAGCGGGAATAAGGAAATGGTGGTGGGTGAGTGAAGTGCAACTGGGAAGGACTTGACTGATGGATGAGTTTAGGAGGCAAGGAGACAACTCTATTGGTCATGCAGGCTGAGGCTTCCCCCTCAAATCATTATCACCTCTGCCGCAGCCCTCTGCATCAACCCGTGAGGATGCGAGCAATTCTGGCAGGCGGAGAAAGGACGAATGATGGAGAGGAATCCATCGAGGGAAGAATCCGCCACGTCCATTCTCTATGACGCACGAGCAGCACGAACGATGCAGTTTCATCCGGGCACTGGTGTCACGTAGTGACAAAGCATCACGAAGAAATCCATTCCGTTGCCTGTCAGGAATGTGGTGAAATCGGGTGAAGCGAGCCGCTAACGAGACGGCAATGGAGATGCGGACAAAATCAGATCCAACACAATGCACAGGATTCACCAGTTGCAGCAGAGGAATTGTCCACAGCCACAATGGGAATCTTTCAGGCGATAAAATGCGTCCTACTCCCGGCACTCAAGCCATTTTGTCAGTCCCCCACGGAGTTTCACAACTTCATTTGGATAAAGTATCACCCATGGCAAAGCTAAACAGTTCTATTTCTTTCTCACTTTTTATTGCTCGTTGACTGAAAGGGCAGGAGACCGGGTAACAAACTCTTGCGATAATGTTCCAGAATATCTTAGCGCGTTAATGGACGGAAGTCCACTTAATAAGGGAACCAGGAAAGTTTTTAGGAACTCTAATTCCACTCGCTCGGGGAGCTATTCTGGAATTCCGGTGACTTCCCCCTCACTTACTCCCAGCCACCAGAAAGCGCTTGATTGGAAAACTCTATTGTTCGAGAGAAAGTGATGCGTTGGTAGAGTCGACGGTGCTCTGTCACGAGTTTTGACTCGCAATTCGCCGGACAATGAACCTGTCCAACAAACAGCCATCTGCCAGCGGTAGATAGTGAGGAGGTGTTGCATACTACACGATAGGGTGTCTTGCCAAGAAGGTTCATTTTCGTTGTTTTTGTTGTTGCTGTTGTTGTCTTTCAGAGTGAGAGAGAGAGAGAAAGAGAAAGGGAGGGAGAGAGAGGGAGAAAGGGAGGGAGAGAGAGAGAGAAAGGGAGAGAGAGAGCGAGGGAGGGGGGGGGGGAGAGAGGGAGAGAGAGAGAGAGAGAGAGTAAAGAGAGAGAGAGAGAGAGAGAGAGTAGAGAGAGACAGAGAGAGAGAGAGAGAGAGAGAGAGAGAGAGAGAGAGAGAGAGAGAGAGAGAGACTGAGACACAGAGATAGAGAGACTGAGACACAGATAGAAACTCACAGAGAGAGAGAGAGAGAGAGAAACTGAGACAGAGACTGAGACACATGCAGAGAGAGACAGAGACTGAGATAGAGGCTGAGACACACACACAGAGAGAGAGAGAGAGAGAGAGAGAGAGAGAGAGAGAGAGAGAGAGAGAGAGAGAGAGAGATTCCAAGGATTGCATGTTCCGAGTTTGTCTTTTTAGGAAGCTATTAGTCAGAGAGACTTTTTTGAGAACATATGCTGTTAGACCAACAACAAACAAGTTGTGGTTTCGGTAACATCCCCCAATCCCCCCCCCCCCTCCCCAAAAAGGGGGGGGGGCGGATCGGTAGGTCGACCTGACTTTTTTCTCATTCTATTTCCTTTCCAGAAAAAGTCAAATTGAATATAAACCAAATGTTCTTTCACATACAAAAATTAAAACTTATATGGCGGATATCCCGAGTGCTCATAGGGCAGGGAAGATGGAACAGCACACAGTTCTATATATTCTCTCTTCCCCCCACCCCCACCCCCCACCCCCCCCTCTCTTTTTTATGACCGGAAAAAATTTAAGGTCGGAAAAAAAGGATCAGATGGGTTATCGTGTCTGCCTGCCTGCCTGCTGCCTGCCTGCCTGCCTGCCTGCCTGCCTGCCTGCCTGCCTGCCTGCCTGCCTGTGTCTCTCTATCCCTATACGTCCAAACGAGTTTTACAGAAGAGTAGCCAGTCGAATACGAAAAACCGTGGCAAAATATGCCAAATAACTTAAGTGTACACAGAGTATTGCAAAGCACGCCCAATGTTCAGTAAAGCCCATTTC
Source organism: Theodoxus fluviatilis (assembly GCA_034096865.1). Classification (NCBI taxonomy): domain Eukaryota; kingdom Metazoa; phylum Mollusca; class Gastropoda; order Cycloneritida; family Neritidae; genus Theodoxus; species Theodoxus fluviatilis. Next base: position 9,881 of record JAWQFJ010032225.1, on the reverse strand, counting down.
ATTTGGTTTGCAGGCAGCTAAGCCTGAGATGCAAAGTTTCTTTTAATTTTGTCAGTAATCTACAATTACTGGGGTCATTATCATTTTTCCAAACAGCCTGATTACTCTAACATATCAATATCCGCACCATATGGTTTGATTTTATACAAATTCGAGAAATCTCGATGGGATTAATATTCGCAGCATACACGTTACTATATATATTCTATCAATTCCTTGTAGATGAAACACGACAGACGCCAGTTAGAACCAATAACACAAAAAAGAAGAAAAGAAACAAAGACTTGAATCCCCATCCTTAGCGTTACAGACTGTTGTTTCCCATCAGCTATATCAAAGCCAGCAGGCGCCTCTAACAACAGTGCTTCAAAGCAGACATGTTCGCGCATAGCAGCTCTGCACGCTTTGCACGCGCAGCATGGGGAGCGCACCTGGCTGTCACGCTTGGCTTGCGTGCAGACTCGCGCTTTGCTCGCTTTGCTCGTGCCCTTGGCCAAACCTCCTCCTCTCTTGCTACTCTGTCATCATGCCATGTGGTAAAACATAATAAGACTTTTTGTAAAACGTTAGCTGATTTTATTCCTATTGAACTAATATCATCATCGCTGGACCCGACTTCAAGAGTTCCAGCCACCACTGCCCTGCCAGCGACAGGCGACGCCAGGATCCTTTGATCTTACCAGCCACATGCTTACGCTTCTGGTAGGCACACGTGGCAGGCGCGTGCCCGCCTAGGACTACGTGCTAGCCTAGGACTACGTGCCCGCCTAGGACTACGTGCCCGCCTAGGACTACGTGCTAGCCTAGGACTACGTGCCCGCCTAGGACTACGTGCTAGCCTAGGACTACGTGCTAGCCTAGGACTACGTGCCCGCCTAGGACTACGTGCCCGCCTAGGACTACGTGCTAGCCTAGGACTACGTGCTAGCCTAGGACTATGTGCTAGCCTAGGACTACGTGCTAGCCTAGGACTACGTGCTAGCCTAGGACTACGTGCTAGCCTAGGACTACGTGCTAGCCTAGGACTACGTGCTAGCCTAGGACTACGTGCTAGCCTAGGACTACGTGCCCGCCTAGGACTACGTGCCAGCCTAGGACTACGTGCTAGCCTAGGACTACGTGCTAGCCTAGGACTACGTGCTAGCCTAGGACTACGTGCCCGCCTAGGACTACGTGCTAGCCTAGGACTACGTGCTAGCCTAGGACTACGTGCTAGCCTAGGACTACGTGCTAGCCTAGGACTACGTGCTAGCCTAGGACTATGTGCTAGCCTAGGACTACGTGCTCGCCTAGGACTACCTCGCTATCGCCCTCCGACCGACTCTAAATCCGCCTTCAGAAGAGCGCGTCAGAAGTTGTTTTCCTACTTTGCACGTGGCCGTCACTGCTGTTGTTGTTTTCCTAGTTTGTACGTGGCCGTCACTGCTGTTGTTGTTTTCCTACTTTGCACGTGGCCGTCACTGCTGTTGTTGTTTTCCGCTCTTGTATGGGAAGAAAAGGATAGAGCTGCGCCTGTTTCGCTGTTGGCGTTATCGTCATTGCATTACTTGTTGTCCAAGACACAGCGGCTTGTACACGCCGCGGAGAGAAAATCCCAGTGCGGCAAATGGACTATCAGATGTGCATTACTCGTTGACATAGTGGATTGAAAGGCTGCATAGTCGCACTGGTGGCAAAGCCAGAGACGAGAGATTCAGAGGCAACAGACGAGGCTGAGTCGAGGGAGTTTGGTCCAGTGAACGTGACCAAATTATGTTAATGGTTCTGGTGTTTATTATTATTCTGGTCATTGTAGAAATGATATCAGCAGTGGCAGATATTTAAATGGTGTTATGTAATGTGATCGTTGAGGCAGAAAATCGATCAATAGTAGGGACGCCAGAGATAGGTGTCGGTATAATTATGTGTGCGTGGAAGCGGTATGCTGGTGGTAGCAGCAGTTTTACTTCTGCTGCCGCAACCGCCATAGATACTGATGTTGGTGGTGGTCGTGTGGCTGCTGCTAATGCTACTACCCCCCCCCCCCTCCTCCAACCCCTACTACTATGCAGAGGTGCTAGCAGGCAGGGTATCGGCGTTAGTGAAGGTTACTGACGGTAATACTATTTCTTACGGAGATGCTGCTGCCATTTTCTGTGAAAGTGTAGAACGATACGATCACAGCTCCTCGAAATAGGATGTAAAAGATCTAAGCATCTTTTCCAATGATGCGCCAAGGGTCCTTTGGACCCTAGTCATTATGCACTCGACCAAGTTCTCGACACGAGAGGCTGCATCAACTTGCTACCGCATAGCCATGCGTCGTGTATCTAGAGATCGACGAGACGCAGAAAAGGACGACTCGTACTGTGTGTGTTGTGTTTACATTGTATGGTAGAAGGACTTTAGCTTGCAGACTAGCCAAGCCCTAAACAGAAGGCAGGAAATTAAGAGACGCCCTGTCGTGAAAATGACTCCTTGGCAACGTAAAAGGGCTGGCGACGCTCCCTCTACACGAAACGTTGCTAAGTTACTACGGCAAGGATGCCTTGCAAGAAGAACTTTCTCATACTCTCGATGTGATGATGACGATGACAAAGATGATGATGCCGATGACGACGACGGCGGCGGCGACTACGACGACGACGACGATAATTATGATGACGACGACGATGACGACGACGACGACGACGACGACGACGATGATGATGATGATGATGATGATGATGATGATGATGATGATGATGATGATGATGATGATGATGATGATGATGATGACGCCGATGACGAAGATGATGATAATGACGACGACGATGACGATAAATGCCTCACCGTAAGGACAATCTGTTTTGTTTCGTTGGCAAAAAACCACCCGAATGAAATAATTTGAGTACATTCACGTGCGAATTGTTTCTACAATACTTCGAGCAATTGGGTCAAAACAGGAAATACACTTTTTCCATTCAACAGAGATGGGTTGTGAATACGTGGAGTGAATGAAAATATCGCCGCACACACTTTACTTTTCCTCTGCGTTCACTTCACTGCCCTCTCGGAACTCCAGGGCAACTACAACTACACCCATGCACGGAATCGAGTCCTCACTGACGTCATCATCCCATGACTTCCGCAGAGTCCTCCTGCAAGAAATGTCAGGTCCTTGACGACGCGTGGCAGATCGATGGGGGAAGAAATTTATTTCCCTGGAAACTCCATCCATTGACCCTCATCCTATTGCCCTCCCTCCACAGTGCACCTCCCTCCACAGTGCACCTCCCTCCACAGTGCACCTCCCTCCACAGTGCACCTCCCTCCACAGTGCACCTCCCTCCACAGTGCACCTCCCTCCACAGTGCACCTCCCTCCACAGTGCACCTCCCTCCACAGTGCACCTCCCTCCACAGTGCACCTCCCTCCACAGTGCACCTCCCTCCACAGTGCACCTCCCTCCACAGTGCACCTCCCTCCACAGTGCACCTCCCTCCACAGTGCACCTCCCTCCACAGTGCACCTCCCTCCACAGTGCACCTCCCTCCACAGTGCACCTCCCTCCACAGTGCACCTCCCTCCACAGTGCACCTCCCTCCACAGTGCACCTCCCTCCACAGTGCACCTGCCTCCACAGTGCACCTGCCTCCACAGTGCACCTCCCTCCACAGTGCACCTCCCTCCACAGTGCACCTCCCTCCACAGTGCACCTCCCTCCACAGTGCACCTCCCTCCACAGTGCACCTCCCTCCACAGTGCACCTCCCTTGCCTTTCACACCCCGTCCCCCTTCGGTGTCCCTTTGTCTGGGTGTGGCGCCAAGCAGTTATCACAACCTCCTGTACAATGTCCTCCTTCTCGAACAACATCGCCCCCTCATCCCCAACCCTCAGCCTACTCACCCTAGCGTGCCTGACCCACTGCACTGCAGTCTTGCTTGATTACCCTTGTACTACCCATTACACGCCTCCTTCACCCCTTACGCCAGGTGTCACACAATCTAAACCCAACCCGTATCCAGTTTCTCAGAGAACTGTTTTTTGTAAACAGTTGTACGGCAGTACAAGGCTGTATGTGTCCAGAAAAGGGCACATAGACATGCGCGCGCACGTGCACACACACGCACACATGCACCCACCCAACCATACATACAAAAGTACGCGCACACACACACACACACACACACACACACACACACACACACACACACACATACACACGTACCCATGCACTCATACAATTACTTTCAAAATGATTTACCATCTCATACTTCCCAATAACTCGAAATTCATGGCTACGCTGACAATTTTCAGCAACTTTTCATTGCATGACAAGGCTTACAAGTATGTCACAACTGTTTCCATTCGCAGCAGCCTCTAAGTGAATTTAATCCCTTATTCGTAAATTTCCATCTCCAACAAACTTAAAAGAAATTCCAAATTGCGTCGTACTTTCACTCGCTCCAAACCAAGCAAAGACGCCATCTACCTGCCGCAAAGCAACCTCTCCACTGACCTCTGTCCACAATTGCAGAGCTTTCCCAAGCTCCCTCAGCAGCTCGACCAATAGGTGGGTCCGAAAACATCCACCTCCACCTGAAGACCCCTTTCTCCTATATCAGGGATGAGGTTCTCTAAGAACCTTCCATAAGTGCGCGCTCCAATAGCAAAACAATTTCGGATTCAAACACATTATTTTAATTTTATTATTTTTACCGTTGGCTACGGACTAGCTCCCACTCACCCTATCCAACCTCCACCCCCATCCCCCAGAAAAAACGCTTCTTTATCTTCGACTACATTCACAGCACCTGCTGGTTTCTCTGGAAACTGCCAGGAATCTGGTACGCCAGAGATACCCTCGACTGCGACCAGCTGGGAGTTACGAGGACGCACCATAGGTCGAGTGTGAGAACGTCTGCTCTGGAAATGAGCCCAGATAAAAGAACAAAGGTTGCAGCTTCAGGCATCTCGCTACTGTACAGAGCCGACCGTCGGCTGAGGCTGGAAGATTCCGGCAAGAAGGTCAACGCCCAAACCAACAATGGCGCACATAAAAGGTGGATACCAGAAATTTCAGATGATGTGCAGGAGTGGTTCTGTCAGGTAAGACATGTACTGCCTGAATTACATGTAGAATCTCTTCGAACATAACGGCTTACTGTTACTAGCAAGAAAACAATTATTTCAGCATCTGGCCAAGAACATTGTAGAGACTACACAAAATCTTTGTTGAGAAGTCCAAGCTTTTGATTCTCTTGGAATAAAAAAACTTCTCTCAAACAAGGTATCGGGACTGCTCATAATTGGCTGAAATGATAGATAGAATTTTAAATCCTACAGCTAGCTTTCTGTGATCCCTCCTGTGAAGTTAATGCATGGTGAGATTTTTATCCAGCGAGGTGCATAAGGGGACTATTAGACAATCTTCACATTCAAATAGTTTGTCAAATTAACGCGATAACGTACCACTCCCAGCACTGACGCACTTTCATTTCTGCAAGACAAAACTCTCTGGAAATTCACGGCAGAGCCCTGCATCTTAGAATGTAAACCTTTACCGGAAGCTAATTCTAGCCAGAGTTCTTTGGCCTTTAACAAACATGCTTTCTCCCAATATCATTTTCGCATCAAATCCAGCCTGTAAACCTGGCAATGGCCAAACACCTTTGCTTTAAGGCTGTTACTATCAAACGAGGTGTGTGGTGATTATCGATCGAGGGGAAACTTTGGCCTTTTTTGCGCTCTTCAACCGAACAATGAGCTCATCGCTCCGCTCCTTGCAGACGCGGCAACCCGTGTGCCGTGGAGATCTCCAACGGAGAGGCCACACCACAGCTGTGGCGTTATGAGCTGGCGATTCAATGGAAGCATAATAACGTCCGCCTTCAATCGAACCGACCATCGACCAGGGAGGACAGGGGACGAAATCTGGAGAGCGATAGGAAGACAACCCCCCCCCCGTTTGTCCCCCGCCAGTACCAGCGCCGCCATCGGCAGGTGAGTTGGCGGGAAGTAAACGCTGAATCAACAAGGTGTGCGCAAGGGTGTCTGGGCCGGGGAGGAAGTGGGAGTGGAACATAGTGAGAGTCGGTTGCAGATGGGGGTGGGGTGAGGGTGGGGTTGAAAGGGGAAGGGGGATTGTTGATCGGAAATGAAGTTGATGAAGAAAGTAAAAAGTGGGAAAAGTACAAGCGTAGAGAGATGGTGAAGAGTAGCGTGAGGGGAAGAAGGTGGGAGGAAGAGGTGAAGAGGGTAGAGGGGAAAGGTTGGAGTAAAGTTGAAAGGTTGGAAAGGGAAACCTGACGAAGTGTGTAATGGGAAACGTTTCGTAGAAGAAGAGGAGGAGGTGTAAGACCAGGGACCAGGGAGGAGTGAGAAGATGAAATGGGGAACAAGTGAGAGGGAAGAATAGGAGTGGGTGAGTGGGAAGAGCTGGCGTTTTGGGGAGAACAAGCAGATGATGACGCACCAAGGGGAATGAGAGAAAAGACAATGGTGAAGGAATGGACAAATGAATAAGTGAGCTATGGAGTGGGTGCCTGGGACCAGGTACCTGTTAGTGGAGAAATCAATGTCACGTGTTCCTGTGCCTTTGGAAATCTGGCGATGAGATCAGACCGCGTGTGTTTCATTACATGCGTGGTAAAAATAGTTTGTCGAGAGAGCATATTAGCTTTGCATCATCATCATCATCATCATCATCATCATCATCATCATCATCATCATCATCATCATCATCATCATCAACATCAATCATTCTAATCGTCGTCGTCCACTTCTTTTTCTGCTCCTTTTCCTCCTCTTCCTCCTCCTCCTCCTCCTCCTCCTCCTCCTCCTCCTCCTCCTCCTCCTCCTCCTCCTCCTCCTCCTCCTCCTCCTCCTCCTCCTCCTCCTCCGCCTCCTCCGCCTCCTCCTCCTTCTCCTTCTTCTTCTTCTTCTTCTTCTTCTTCTTCTTCTTCTTCTTCTTCTTCTTCTTCTTCTTCTTCTTCTTCTTCTTCTTCTTCAACTTGTGAGTTGGGAACAAGCATAAAGATTTATTGCGTCTGACTACGCGATATGTTAAAGGTGTACAAAAATAGTGACTCGACGTGCTTTTCTCTAAGAATCTATCGCGATTATCGTGATCAATGGCCTTACACAGCCCACAATGGCTGATAGACCGTAAAACTTACTTCATATGGTCATTCACGACGTCTGCTTTCTTCCTTCTTCTTCTTCTTTGATCTTCTCTTCTTCCTTTCTTCTTTCTTCTGCTTCTCTTCACCACACACCACCACCAACCACCACCGACCACCACCACCACCACCACCGACCCACACACCGACCAACACTCCTATCAGTACAGCAGCAGCAGCAGAACAGTCGTCGTCATCATCCTCGTCGCTATCGTCATTGTTGTTGTTGTCGTCATGG
>JAWQFJ010032223.1:57500-59377 GCA_034096865.1 Theodoxus fluviatilis | reverse complement strand
AGGAGTAGAACAAGCACCAGAAGTGGCATTCTTGGACATTAAATGCTTCACTTACATTGCTTCTCCTCAACCAGGTGTACATTAGAGTACCTGTGAGGGCAGTGAGAGCACCCTGGGACTCGACTGCCGTGATGAGGCATTCAGTGCGACTGCTTCCCAAGCAAAGGAGATGGTCTAATCCCCGTGTTTTGTCTGTGTGTGTGTGTGTGTCGTATTGTGCCAAATGATTATCTAGTGGCCAAATGACCCAACTAGTAGACCAAACATGCACAGCAGTTCGAGGTCCATTTATGAGTGAAAACTCGCTGTAACAAACCCATACCGTTAACACTGACAAACAGATATGGCAAATTCATATCGATGATCGGAATGAGCTGAAGGTTGCAACTGAGGTTTGCTGCAGAAGAATGGGTTCTGATTTCGCTGTCTGCAAGGGCTTCTGGCAACGCAAGATCCTGACTGATTGATGGATGAGGCCAATGCCAGTAGGGAAAGAGGAATGTTCCTGTCAGAGTCTTGTTGGTAGACCATTTGGTTCCAGAGTGTGGTTTTAGATCGTAGAAAAGAGATGCAGACCGCTGGGTCTAGAATTTGTTATTATTAAGGGCTACCAAGGAAGAAACCAATCTCTCGGCCACTAAATCTGTTTGCTACATACGGATAGCTTCCCAGAATCCCCCGCTCCTCGTTATCAGCTCATTTCGTCTGGAGTGAGATTAGTTCATACGACGATTGGATTGTTCATCAGTGATACCCCGGCTCCGGCTGTAATCTATCCAATTCAGGCAATGGCACTGCAACCAGTAGAAAACTCTAGCTGGGCATGTCACGTTCATCTGGATGAGGGATAGGAACTGCCTGACATGATTGTTTGCGTGATTTGCATAATTTGCGAGGTCTAGAGAGGCAGATATGCATGTATGAACTCTCCTTGAAGGGAGCCTCAACGCCACAAGGCAGGCACTGTATTGGTATCCACGTGGGAAGAGAAGAGTAGGGAGCCAAAGCACACATATCATATGAAGACCAGTCGTTAACGAGGCAAGAGCGGTAGGACTGCCATGGGTCCAGCTGAGGGGAGCTGCCCAGAACAGGGTCAGTTGGCGTGGTGTGTTTGCGGCTCTTTCCTGGACAGGGAGTCTACAGGAATAAGCACGTAAGAAGGGAGCCCATCTACAAGGGTAGTCTTCATCGGGAGAGACTCCCGAAAAATCGTTTCATCTTTTTACATTGATATCGCTCTGCTTTCTTCGGGGTGAACTACATCCGGTCACGACTCCACAGGCCTGTCGGTTGGCTAGCGGTCATTTGGCACGGGGCTCGACTTATCTGTGTGTACCAGCTTCGATCATATCATTGAAGTCCTTCACGGAGCAAAGTTGACATCAGTGGCGTCGGAGGTGGGACCGGAGGCCAAACTCTGATGTGCAAGGGTGTCCGTATACAGGGCAAGCTACGGTAGCAGCAGCATATACATGTATAGCCACAGCACTAAGCGGTATCAAGCTGTGCTTTTCTTATTTTTTAGGAATGGAAACAAAAGCTGCCGAGCCGAGTGTGGTGGTCGGTGGTAAGGTTGGAGTCAAGTAAGACGCAGGAGCAAAGTCGAGTTACTTTCCACTATTTGTTAGCCGTTGGTACAAGCTCTTAGTAAATGAAATTCTGGACCCGGGTGGTGAAATGGTCTCTGGCTGTGTGCCGTCTCCCCCTTATCAAGCGGATGCACGGACCTCCCAGGAGCCAGGGTGTGGATTGTTCCACAGATCCTAACCATGGCTCCCAGGTCGTGCTTCTATTTGGAAGAAAACAGAGATAACTTTTTTGAATTCGCTTTAAAATTACTTCTTACAAATGTTGCCTCATTCAGCATAACACAG